>CANUEY010304262.1:0-23706 GCA_948099555.1 Croton setiger | reverse complement strand
CTCAAATATAATCTGTCTATATATATATATATATATATATATATATATATATATATATATATATATATATATATATATATATATATATATATATATATATATATATATCCATTTTTGTAACTTTATGGCCTATTAGTTAGTTGTTATATATATAAATATTTCATTTATGAGTCAAAATTATGTCAATATGTGAATAGTTTAGATAGATTTTAGATCAATTAAATTATGATAACTTAATAACTTAAAATTATTTTATGATGGAGCGAAAAAGGGAAGAGGAGAAGAGATAAGAGATTTTTGAACTTTAAAAGTTTGAATTAAGGGAGATAAAGAGAACCAAATAAAATTCTAAAATTTAAGTTATGACCAGCTTTCTGGAAAAAAAAATAATAAAACAAAAAAAATTTATCCACTAGAATAACAAAAAACTTAAAGTAGTGACCAGTTTATTGAAACTACTCGCAAAATATCATTAGATATTAATGTTACCAGCTAATTGAAATAATAGGTCTCAAATTTTATTTATAGGCTATTATTATTATTATTATTATTATTATTATTATTATTATTATTATTATTATTATTATTATAAAAGTGAAAAAATTCAACTTATTCAATAAAATTCAGATAATAATAGACAACTAACTTTTTCACTATTTGTTTTTATTATCTAAAAAACTACTTATTATTTAATTCAACCCAACTATCACATTCCTAAAAAACCACAAATTATTTAACTCAAACCAACTATCAAATCAATGTTATTTTAGATTTTTATCACTTTTCATCCACTCAAAACTTTGTATTGAAACACTCATTTTGACAAATTTTTGTGGCTATTAATGACAATTTGTTCTTACATTTATACATATGCTTAGTGAATTTTAGATTCAAAACTAATGCTTATTATGATATTGTGAAGCCTTATTAAATTTTGTAAGATAAGATGATAAATACATAAATATGTTAACAAAAGATTTACATAAATGCTCTCTTTATCAAGTTTCGATATTTCTGTATATTTATAAAAATAAAAATAAAAGGGAAAAAAATTGGTGTTGTAATAGCAGCTTACGTGTAGAAATAAAAACCCTATAATGAAGAATGGGGAATAATGATAAAAAAGACGTGATTTATAATGAAAAGGTAAAAAGAAAAGTACCCACCAAATTGGGCCAATAATCACAAATACAGAGAGGGCCAGAAAGAAAGAAATCCATGAGATAGTGCGTTTTTTGGGTTTGGGACATAATTAGCATTACCATCAAACCTTTCAAAATACAATAATATATAAAAATACAAAAACATATTATCCTACTTTCAATTTGGTTCATAATATTTGCATATGATTATTTACTTTTTCACCTCAACAAGATAAAAAGATTCTACCCAATTATGAAACAAACAAGGTAGGGTTACTCTTCAACTTTCAAGTGTCTATGTTTTGGATTTTCATCATTACACAAACTCCAACCTCAACTTCACTACCTTAATCATTTTTAAAAAAACAAAATCCACGCCATTAATCAAAATTTATAACCTAAATTATCAATATGAGATTATATACTCAATATTTTTAAATATTATTTAACAGCTATTTTTAATTTTATAGCCTACAATATTATTTATTATGATGCATTAGACAAATTTTATAAAATAAAAAAAAAAATCATAAAGTGTCAAAAAAAGCAGGCCACTTCTATGCTTTTTCTCACTTCAACATAATTTTTGAAACAAAAGTTGCATGTGGGTTGCATCACTTTGCTTCTGTTTTTTTGGCTCTTTCTGTTTTTTTCATAAAAATCTATAATTAGAAGAAAATAAAATAAAATAATCAGGAAGTAGGATTATATATTAAATAAAAAATCTAAATCAACCTATTTACAGCCTGACAGGTATATATATATATATACAAATAACTCCATTATTGTTGTCACTAACAGTCATTAATCTACAAAAAGTACATGTATTTTGGTCAAACATAAGCTCGCAAACACGTCTTTCCAATAAACAGCTTTAGAGAAAAAATAATTATATTATAACCCTTATCATTGTAAAACCTAATTGGTGGATTTGGATCTTTGATTAGCCAATTAGAGCTAAAAATATGATGAGATTAGGGCAGGATCCTGGCTTAACGACGACCCTTATGTATGGATTTTATGAAAATGTCTCCTTACTGGTGTCTTTTGCCAACATTATATTAGGGACCACATTATTGGTCTCTTAAGTCTACTAATTGTGTTGTGTGTTAAAAAGCTTGTTTGTTTAGCTTAATTATGCAAGATTAAGTGCTGTTAATAATATAGTATTTATCTATCTTTCTTAATCCTCCCTCAAGATTTGGTCAAAACACACTTTTGTGATATACTATATCACCTTTTAAATCTTAATTAATGTGAACAAAAGGATTAACTGCCTTATTCTTTTTCTTCTTAATTTACAGCTTCACATGCCTGCATTTGTGCACTAATCTTTGTTATACGGATGTAATAACTAATTAATTGTGTAAATTAGTTTAAGCTATTGTTGCATTTTCATTTCTTTTATTTAGAATAATTATATTGTCATAGAATTCAGATTTAATTAAAACACGCAGTATAATTTTATTTTTATTTTTGTTAAAAGTAGAAAAAGTACATTTTATTCAAAAGTAATATATAATATATGAAAAAGATATCACTTTATTATAGTATAATAATATATACTTAAAGGAAATTACAGTCTGGTAGGGTAATAATTCTGTCTTTCTCAAATTAATCTTGTTTTGAGAATACATATTTCTAGTGAGATGCATGACGTTTAGACAAAATCATTCTAATCGCCCTACCAAACTTCATCAATTTTTGGAGCATCAAATCATTTTTACACTTCAATTTGCCTCAAATCTACAAGTTATAAATAATTTAATTTATTTTTTAAAAAATATAAACAAGTGAAAGATATGTCTCGTTGATTCTCTTTCATATTACTTTGATTATTAAATAGTAATCTTTTTATTCATTAAATAATAATATATACTAATTATAATTTATTTTTAAAAAATAATATTTAATAATTTTAATTAATATTTTATTTATATAATACATTAAAATATTAAGAATAAAAAAGATCAACTAGAAAATAAATTAAATAATATATTATATACAAATGATAATTCAATATTCTAACATCTAACACAATTGAATTTTTATCAAATATCAACATCAATCAACTATTAGCTTATTTTAACAGTTAAACCCAGTGCCTTAATAAGTTATTTTTATTTAATGTTATCCCAAACAAATACTACAAAAGAATTTTAATGATATCATTTTATGTGAAATGTTTCAAACTTACTCTACTAATTAAATGGATCCTATGCAAGTTACATAATTCAAAACCGTGAGTTTTATATATATATTGAATAGACATTCTATAAGTCACAACAATGCATTATTATGATGTTAATTTGGATAAACACTACTATTACATACATTATCAATTATTATGAAAGAAAATAATAACTTAACGTTATCAGTCTCAACTTTAAATTATAAATCTTTTTGATAAGAGTGCATGAGTTCGAGCTTAGAGAACATGTGGCATGAGCTATATATACTGCAAATGCTAGCTTATTTTGTTTTTCAATGTTGTAATACCTATGTAGATGTGTGGGTGTTTTTAAGTTTTACTTAGTTATAACTCAGACACATACATAAGTTTCGAACCCAACTCTGAAAGTTCATGGTATCACATGTATGGGTTAGGTATTCATACAATTGAAGATAACATATTTAATTAAATTAGTATACCTCAATTTTAACAAAAAATAAGAGAACAAAGATCGAAATACGAGACAGGGAAGAAGAGTAGGAATCATATTCAACTTCCAAATATATGTATATGTGTATTTTTTTTTAATGAAGTATCTATCAAATATTATATTTTCTAGAGATGTGGAAAAAAAAAGGTTATACTAATAAATAGTATAAAAATATCATATGAAGAGAGAAGTCAACGGTCAAATGTTTGCATGGCCAATAATATCATGAGGCCCCTCTAATATACTTTTTTTTTTACATCGGTGTCTTCGTCCTATTTGTAGTAATGTTAAGCCTCTGCACTTACAAAAAGTTATACACAAGTCTCTTATGTAACAGACCTAACGGCGAGTGTATGACACAGTAACGGGAGGCGCGGTAATAACTGTGCAAATTCAAAACGTTTTCATTTTGAAAGAAAATTAAGGGAAAAAAAATTATTTTCTCTCCTTCCTCGTTTCTTCTTTTCTGATCTTCTACAACTTCATAATTTAACCCTTAACTTTTATATTTACCCACAAACACCTTCCTCATTTCTTCTTCTCTGATTTTCTACAACTTCACAATTTAACCCATAACCTTTATATTTACCCACAAACACCTTGATTTTAATAAGAGAATTAAAATTTAAATTAAAATCAAATACTCTTAACCACTAAAACCACTTGAAAAACAAATTAAAAAAATCCATAAATCAATCCATTAATCTATGTACAAACAAGTGTTCACATGGATGATCAATGAACAATAAGAATCACGTAACGGTAGATATTAGCATATATGTATAAGACAAAATGAAACTAAAACCAAGCATCTAAAATTGTAACCCATTTTGTGAAAATTAAAAAGCAAATAAACAAAAATAAGCAAGAATGTATCTATATCTAATCAAATCGATTCACAAACAAAAGTTCTTAACAAATAGGATAGAGGATCAGTCAAAAAAAAAAAAATCATGGCAGCAACGCCACCACCAACGATCACGTACTTGAAACTCTTCTCCACCATAATTAATGGCTTTTTGTTTTGTTCTCTTTGCGTTTGCGGTAATATGGTCGGTGGTAATGGAGTGGGTAGTGGCGCCGTCAAGTGGAAGAGGAGCAGAAGCGGTCAGTCATTGTTGGATTGAGAAAAAAAAAAGAAACAATTATAGTAGGTAGGATTTGGAATGAGAATTATTAGCGACTAAATTAATTTCTTTCCAAACGTCGGTGTTTGAATCTTGCATAGCTATTAATGCGCCTCCTGTTATTTTGTTATACTTTCGCTTTTAGGTCTGTTACACAAGGGGTTCGCACATGACTTTTTGTAAATGCAGGGGTTTAACGTTACTACTAGTAAAGGGGCTAATGTAAAAAAAATAGTATACTACAAGGGGGTATTGTCCCAATACTATGTGTCTCCCATACATACATACATACACCAAAAGTCATAACTTCATCAAGCACTATGCTCAATGCATCCCACTTGGGTGCGGCCCTACCTACCTGCTGCCTCGGTGCACCCAATTACTCTCCCCACTAACCAACTTCACCCTACCCTAGTTTTCTAGCTTATTATTCTTCTGCAACTATTATACTAGTATATATCAACTCAATAGTTTTCAGATATTTAAAAAAAAAAAATACTTAAATATATAGTTAAATCTATGCAATATGTTAGAATGAGAATTGTAAATTGTAATTAAAGCTAAACTCGAGTTTCAAATAGTGTAGATGCTTTAAGGGTGTTGTTCATGAAAGAAGCAACACCTAAAGTTGATTGATAAGAATTGCTTGAAATGTTAGAAATCTTTCCTTTCTTTTTGAATTTCACGAATGCTCTTGGATTTTAGTAGGAACCTACAGTTGTTTTTTTTTTTCATTTTATAACATTATCGAAGTAATTTAGAATCTAAACTCAGAAGTTAAAACAACAATAACAAAATATAAATAAAAATAAAAACGGGTTATTTTTAGTTAACTAATTTTTTTTCTGAAGATATTCACATATTATAACCATAGTAAATTTAGTTAATACGAACACCGAATTATATGTACAACGTTGGCGATATGAAAAGTTGGAATACTTTATCTTCAAATTTACTATGATTAACCTTTTTAAAGTTCGATATGTATAGTGCTGAGAAGTATTTTGAAATGGTCTGCATTTTATATAAATATATTAGCATATTTAAAAAAAGTGGATAATTATTTAATGAAGGAAGTCGATTTTTGCTGTTGAAATTACTTTTTAAAAAAAAAAAAAAAAATTCCTTATGATATCTTGCTATCTTTCTTTAATAATATGGTGATGGTAGTAGGCTTCTGACCGTCTGATAGTGTGGCCGGTCGGTCTGTTGACTTGTGTCAATTTATGGTTCATGCATGATTTTGTTTGCCTTCATGCATTAATTGATTTCGGTGAATTAATTCCAGCCGATAGATTAACCGACTCCTCCCTCCGTTGACTTCATATTCTGTTTCTTTAGATTTTATTTATTTATTTTTAGAAAATAATACTCTTTTCTATTTTATAGTAGAAAATTTTTGTTGTGTAAATGTTATGCAAAATCATGAAATAGGTCAAGCCGTTGACCTTATTGTATTTTTTAATTCTACGAAGTTCAAAACTAAACTGCAGTACGTATTTCAGGCATAAAATTGTGTTGGGTTTCTAGCCATAGGATCGTATGACTGGTCGGTATATTGACCGAGCAATTGGGGCCCACCACGAGACACGTGACATATCGTAAGGGAAACAAAAAGTGGGTGGGATACCGCAACAAGGGTTGGGGGGCAAGTACACGTGCAAAGTGCGACATCTTTGGTCGAATTGACGTGGCCATGACTTCAGATTAAGCTTAATTACACCCAACAAAATATTTTGCGGACAAATATTTGTTTTGGGAACTCGAAAGGATTATGGATTTCTTATGAACTTTCGGTGATTTTAACGGTGACCTGGCGATTTTTTCCTCTTAATTGAAGGAAAATATGAGATTTCATTTCTTAAACTACTCTTAAACCGAATTAATAATTTTCAGTTTCAACCCAAGGAATTAGATATGCTCACATTAATTGTTTATCTTATGTAAATTCATATTCTATATTTTGTTTTTTTAATATTTATTTGTACGTTAATAACTTACTGTGACAATTATTATTATTATTATTATTAGTCAAAATTTAAATTGATATATAGTGAAATCAACTTTTATTTGTTTAAGAAAAAAAAACTAATTCATTCCATTAAGTAGAGATTAAGGTAATTGGCCTGTAACATTTTTTCAATCTTTGTACTGTCCTAGTTTGGAACCTTAAGCGTTTTTTATTAACTACCAATATACTTAAACTCCTATATTTTTCCAATAAATCACAGAAAGAATATAAATTCAACATAAATTAAGAAATTTAATTAAGTTCAATAATCTCACAATCGAAATTATACTTTTACCTTAGTTTTAACCTTAATTGAACAAAAAAAATTAGTCACGCATGACTACGACAGAAAACATGATAAAAAAGATGAAAACATTGCAAAATTAGTTGTTCAACAATGAAAATCTCATAACCCTAGTTCTGATGGCAAAAAAGTGTCTATAGAAAGCCCTAAAATTGACTTAAATACATTCCAAAAGGCAGAGTCAACTAATATAATAAGAGGACCCACCATAGATCAGTCTTCTAGGCTTTAAAATGAGTAGAAATAATTTTTGAGACGTTTCGGGTCAGTCTTTTAAAACAGATTGCTTCTCTCGTTTTCTGCTTAGTCTCGCCCACGGTTAAAGATCGGACTGTCTTGTTCTTTGCATTCTGAAAAATTCAGCAGTTTCAATCTTTCTTCAAAACGCTTCAATTATGCTTATTTTCGTTCCATTCACACCAAATCTAACTTATCCTAGCACAAAAGCAAATAATCAAGTAAAACTACATTTTAAGCAAAAATAACGTAAAATCAACACAAATATAACAATAAAAACAAGTTAAATTTGCATGTTATCAACATCTTTACAACTCTTATAACATTACAAAAGCATACAGGATTACACACACAACTAGGAATAGGTTTGAGATTAACATATTCATCCCATAATATTTTCAGCTTTGTAAAATACTCATTCACATTGCATGAAGTTGTATATCTCCTCCTGAAGATCAAATATATGAACAGAATCACCATGAGCAAACCTTCCCTTAAGATCCTTCTAAACCTCAGAAGTTATATCAAACTAAATAATACTCTGACCAATAGTAGGGCTAATTCATAAGTCATGACAATACCATTGTGTAACATCTCTCCTAAGAATCATATGTAGGTTCAATTCTTAGCATTCCATCCACAAAAAACTAAGTTTATTCTTGGACAACAAAACCATCTTCGTAGTTCGGCCCCAGGAATGATAGTTCTTACCAGATAAAACTGGCAATACCAGCACTAGTGATGAATGCATATAGAAAGGATTAATGACATCATCTAAACAATATGCCATTTTAGAATCAAAGACAACCAAGGAAAAAACTCAAAGAAAGAGGGAAACAAATGACTCCAAGGTGAAACTTGAAGAAAAGAAAAGATTTCAAGACTAAACTTGAAATTCAAAGAAATTAGACCTTTAAGACAAACATCTTTCAATAATTCGTAATGAAATAATGTATAGACAAGTACACAATAAGCGTAATATACACCTAAACATGCTTAATACATACTTAATTTATTTTTCCTGGTAAATTTTATACAATGCATAGAAAAATAATTGTTTTATAATATTTGATATGTTAATTATTTATTTTAAGAGTTGTAAAAAAGTTTTATAGTCAAAGTTAATGATAATAAAATTTGTGGTCAATGAATTGAAGTTGAGTTCATCTTTGAATTTGATTGGTTTGAGTTGAAAGAAATAATTCATACTTCTAATAGTAATTGAAAATGTAAATGATTTTGACTATAAACATGAAAAGATTTGGAAGATATGTTAGGTATGAATGGATATATTAGTTCCACATTTCTCTAAAGTTGAGGTATTATTTGATTACTAATTTTATCAAATTGATTCCTTCCAAAACTAAGCCAAACAATGAATTCAGATTTTTTTAGCCTTTTCTTCTAAAATAGATATCAACAATATCAACTTCCTTCAAACTCATGTTTAATTCATTTTCATCTCTAAGCTTTATTTTCAAATAAGTCTTTAAACCACGTTTTTTAGACCCATAATTGGTATCAAAGTTTTTTTTTTTTAAAAAAAAAAAATCTAGTTTAAATGCAAAATGGCACTTTAATGTGGCTCTTTCCAACAAAGCAAACTTCCCTTTGATGGAAATGATTTTACCTCTTCAAAAATTCTTATAAAAGCCTACCTTAAGAGCTATTGTCTAAGCACATACTCAATTTTGAAAACATTAAAAAATTATCATGAAATAATTCATAGAATTTTATAAATTTAATGATCTTGATAAATATCATATTCTTACTATAATTCATCAAAGAATAATTAAAATACTATACATAAGAATAAAAATAAATTAATGCAAAATGAAAAATATATAAATCAGTATGTGAGACGAGTATTGATGTGCAATACAAGTTGAACTTAACAACCAATTTAACACTTGATAGCATCCACTTTTACATCTGCAAATTATAAATCATGTAAAAGTCTTTAACTTATATGCAAGGACGAAACGTTAATTTGTTTAGAATATAAATAAATAATTTGAGCATCAACTTTGCTAATGGTTACAATTTCAGCACATTTTAAATTTTTGTACAAAATCAATAAAAAAAACAAATTTAAGGTGAATTTCAATATATTTTTTTTTAAAAATGACAAGTCATTCCTCATATAAGTTAAATAATCCATTGTAGTGGTTATAATTTGCAACCTATAACAATTTTAGCAGAAATTTAATTTTGTAACAAAAAAAAAACATAATTCATAAATTTTAGTAGAATTTTAGCATTTTCTCAAACATGGACCAAATTAGAATAGGTAAATATTAAAATCACCCACTATTTTGCATATTTATCTAATGTCACTTCATTTCCAACTTTAACAAAAAAGAAAAATTTCTCCATAACAAAAAAATACAAGGAGAGTTATTAGTTTAATCAATAATGTTCAAGTCATATGTATGACCAGAATGGACTACCAACAAATAAATATTGATATACATATTTTTTCTCCATTTTTGTTTTTTCTCCATACCGGTAAGTCTAACAAAATGTGTCACAACACGCTTACACGAACTACTAATATGGAGAATTAAAAGGTTGGATTAAGTTTTGATGAGAAAAAAAAAATAATATGTCTTGATAAAAATACGAGGTTAACATAATAACGTTAACACATTAGTTGAAAAGCATAATAGTAAGTTAATTTTAAATTTAACGGATTGTAACAATAACACAAATTGACACACGTGCATACTTGCCGACCTTTTTTTTATTTATTTATTTACCAAACACTTGCCGACTTTTAACCCCGCTCAAGTTTAAATTCGTATCGTATGGCGTTTTTTTGTTGAACGTAGATTGACTAATTGCCGATGAAATGGTAGAGAAACTAACCGAAATACGTGAAGGCACTGAACTCCTATTTGTACACGTGTAAGCCTACTAAGTTTGGTATCCAGCTGGCACTTCCCTTGGATACTTCAACAAGAAATCCCCAATTATTTATCGTACACAAACACACATACTATTATTATCTCCCATCTCTTTTAGTTTTGACTTTAAATATCGCGATAAATTGGAGATGAACGCCGTTTTTTTTTACCGGGAAATGCAAGTATTCCTCGAACAAAGACTGCCTGTATTTTATGGGACACCCGCGGTACAAGCCCGCATGCAACCGGTGAAATTACTGCGGGTTTACCGGGAACTGCCAGTCTAATAGATTGTGTGAAACCGGATGATGCCGGTTACATATTGGTTGTATTGTGCTGTTTGAGTGACTCGAGTATGTATATCTAATCGGTTTCCGGTTTTTCTTGTACGGTAAGCACACCTTACCCAATCCAGCATCACCCGCAGCACACAACTCAATTTTTAAACGGTCTAGTAATTACTTAAACATGGCAAAGTGGACATTAATGAGTCCAATTAACATTAATTGTGCTAATAAGGACTGAAGACATTGGTATTTGTGAATGAGTTGAGTACTTATTTTCATTCTATATCTTACTTAAATTAGTAAATTGAGATCACTTGCTATCTATTGATTTGTTTAGCAAAATTAGTAATGAGTAATGTTTAATATCTATTTTTATTCTTAAAAAAAAATTAATATCTATCAATTGTTTTAATAATTATTTTTAAAACGTTAAAAATAAAAATTACAACTTAAAAGTTATTTTATATGAGAATATAAAAATAATTTTTAGCGAATCAAAATAACAAAAAAACTATTAGTTAATGAACACAAATTATACTAATTAGTTTTTTTTATTTGTAGATAATTATAAAATTATAATAAATATGGTATCCTAAAGTAAGGCGTAGATTGTGGGTTGAAATCCCATAATTCCCAGCCCATATACTAACTATTAGCAAAATGTATAAAAAGCAAATTCATCTGAAAATAAGATTTTATAAAATAAAAAGAGAGTATTATTGTTAAACACAAACAAATAGAAAGTAGAACACTAAGATTGGAACAATCATGAAATGTGTGACATAGAAATTTAAAAATTGTTCAATTTCTAACTAGGTAGACTAATGAATTCAAAGCACGGAAAGATGAGTTAGAGCAAAACAAAAGAAATTGTCAAAGGGGCAGTTAGTGTGAGCCAGCCTAATTATTTTCCCCATTTATTAAAATAAACCACAAATTAAATCCTCATTTGGAAAACAAACAAAACAACAACACAAAAATTAATCTATTTTACATTTATGCCCTCACATCTTATACACTTGACTTCCTAATAAAAAAAAGCCATATATTAACCTCCTTCTTCGTATCTCCACTCTATATAAACCCACTTGTCTTCTTTTTTTCTTCACACAAGTAAACCCAAAAAGTCTCTCTGTTCCTCTCTTTCTTTCTTTCTCTCACAAATACACTTGTTTTAAACAAAAGTAAGAAGGCAGCCATGCCTGAAGCACCCAAGAATACATTGACCAATCTTGCAGACAAAAATAAGAAAAAACTTGAGTTCATTGAAGATGTTACTTCCAACGCTGATGTTGTTCAAAACAAACTTTTGGAAGAAATCCTCAGTCGCAATGCTCATGTTGAGTATTTGCAGAGGCATGGTCTTAACGGTTGTATTGACCGTGAAACCTTCAAAAAAATTATGCCTGTGATTTCTTATGAGGATATTCAGTCTGATATTAACCGTATTGCCAATGGTGATACCTCTCCTATCCTCTGTTCTAAGCCCATTTCTGAGTTCTTGACAAGGTTTGTTTTGTTTTTTTCTTATTTGCTTTCCATGATTTGTTGTCACTGGCTCATCAATTTCAAGTTTTTTTGTTTAAAAAATAGAGCTTTTTATAATTATGATTAGTTACAATTTGGTCTAATGGGTATTAGACTTTTTAAAGTGGGGTGTTCAGTGTTCTGTTCATTGCTTTTTATAAAAAGAAAAGTTCGTATCTTTATCATTAATCTTTTGATATTATGGGTTAATGGGTTTGTTTATTGAATTTGCAGTTCAGGGACGTCAGGAGGAGAAAGAAAGTTGATGCCAACAATTGAAGAGGAATTAGGAAGAAGGTCATCGCTTTATAGCCTGTTGATGCCTGTTATGAACCAATTTGTTCCTGGCCTTGAAAAGGGAAAAGGAATGTACTTTTTGTTCATAAAATCTGAGGCTAAAACTCCTGGTGGTCTTGTTGCAAGACCTGTTCTCACTAGCTATTACAAAAGCTCCCATTTTAAAGACAGACCTTTTGACCCATACACTAACTACACCAGCCCAAATGAAACCATTCTCTGCCCTGATTCCTACCAGTCAATGTATTCCCAAATGCTCTGTGGCCTTTGCCAGAGAGATGAAGTCCTCCGAGTTGGAGCAGTTTTTGCCTCCGGCTTCATTCGGGCCATTCGCTTTCTCGAAAAACACTGGCAACTTCTGTGCCATGATATTAGAACTGGAACGATCAATTCCCAAATCACCGATGCTTCGGTCCGAGAAGCAGTTATGAAAATCCTGAAACCTGACCCAAAACTTGCTGATTTTCTTGAAGCTGAATGCAACCTAGATTCTTGGCAAGGAATTATAACCAGGATTTGGCCAAACACAAAATATGTGGATGTTATTGTGACAGGTACCATGTCACAATATATTCCAACTCTTGATTACTATAGCAATGGCTTGCCTTTGGTCTGCACTATGTATGCGTCCTCTGAATGCTACTTTGGTGTCAATCTTAACCCTCTTTGCAAACCAAGTGAAGTCTCTTATACCCTTATCCCAACTATGGCCTACTTTGAATTCTTGCCAGTCCACAGAAACAATGGAGTCAGCAATTCCATTTCCATGCCCAAATCACTCAATGAGAAGGAGAAGCAAGAATTGGTTGATCTTGTTGATGTGAAACTTGGTCAAGAATATGAGCTTGTTGTCACCACTTATGCTGGTAAATTAAATTAATTTAACCCAAAATCTTTTGATTAATTACTCTTGTTTGATTATTGTTTACTGTGGGCTAATTTGTTTTGTTGTGTTGTACTGTAGGACTTTATCGCTACAGAGTAGGTGATGTGCTGAGGGTGGCTGGGTTCAAGAACAAAGCACCGCAGTTCAACTTCATATGCAGGAAGAATGTGGTTTTGAGCATTGATTCAGACAAAACTGATGAGGTTGAGCTTCAAAATGCAGTGAAAAATGCAGTGAGCCATTTGGTCCCATTTGATGCAAGTGTAGCAGAATACACTAGCTATGCAGACACAACAAGTATTCCAGGGCATTATGTGCTGTTTTGGGAGCTAAGCTTAAAAGGGTCAACCCCAATTCCACCATCAATATTTGAGGACTGTTGCTTGAGCATAGAAGAGTCGCTGAACAGTGTGTATCGGCAAGGGCGTGTGTCGGACAAATCAATAGGGCCACTTGAGATAAAGATAGTAGAGGCAGGTACTTTTGACAAGTTAATGGACTATGCCATCAGCTTAGGTGCATCAATAAACCAGTACAAGACTCCAAGATGTGTTAAATTTGCACCTATTGTGGAGCTTTTGAACGCTAGGGTCGTGTCAAGTTACTTTAGTCCCAAGTGTCCAAAATGGGTTCCTGGCCACAAGCAGTGGAGCAATTAGAATTTCAAATCATCATCTATCTATGACTTATGATAATCAAGTTCAGGGAAAAATGCTATGGACCCCCTTTTTTAGGTTAACCCATGTTTAATTTTAATGTTCTTTTCACTTTTTTGTTTCTTTAATATTCTACTTTCTTGAAATTTTTAGCTTTGTTTAATATGCTTAGATACTTGAATTAGCAATGTACAAAAACAAATTCCTGGTCCAAGGAAAGTTTCTCCATTTTCTTATATTATTATTATTATTATTATTATTGGTGCAAAGGTGATGACATTTTATAGGAAATTGATTCTTAATTCAAGCCAGGATTCCTGCCCGCATGGGATTATGAACCAAAACGGCAATCCAAGCTTGAAGAAAAGCCAACCACTTTTCTTTCCTATAGTATTTTCTAGATAAAAAAGCACACCAACTTTATGCCATTAGTGATTTAGTCTAAGAACAATACTAAAGGTTGGAACCTTTTTTCAAGTGACATGTAGCCAAATAATTAATTAACAGACTAGCCTTTTAATTATGCAAGTGGGCTTAAACTTATATAATATATAATATATGCACTTACATATAATAATAAGTAATTAAGATGCCCCAAATTTGAATGTAATTGAGAAGTCGATAAATAACCCAAAAATTATACATTCAACTGAAAATGGTTGATGAGACTTTATTAAATTGACATCTCATCTCACAAGAATCATACGTTATATACTAATGATTTTGGAATTCATATTCATAAATTAGTGCAGAACTTCAGTTTTAGTTTTCCATACAACTTCATTTTCACTTCCCTTTTTAAATCAATTAACTACAATCAAATGTTTATTGTATCAATAATGATCACTAAATTGTTATTAATAAGGGATAATAATTGTAAGATGAAGAATTAATAGAAGATTATTACAAAGTGAGGTGGACCCCCTTTGGAGGGCATGAAAATCGGCTGAAATTCATGTAAGAAGAAAGGGTCAAAACGACAAACAAATACTGAAGAAAAAGAAGAGGAAGGACAGGAGATAAGGTAGAATGAGAGACAGAGAGTGTTCCCTTACCTTGGCTTAGTGTAATGACAATGTCTCAGAAAACAAACAAAATCAGTTATTGGTGCATGTTTTCAAAGGAGACAATTATAGCAGACACTACCCCAGAAAAAAGAAAATACCACATTTTTATTTTTTGCAGTTTTCTTTCAGATCAGTTGTTGAAGATAAGGTCTGCTTTCTTTCTTTGTTTTTGCTGTGCTGTGGTCAGTGGTCACTGCTATGTACTGTGCTCTGTTTCATGATTTCCTTGTTGATTTTTTTTACACTTTTCCTTTTAGCCTACTGCTCTGCTTTTTTCTTGTCTTTCTAAACTCAATACTACTCCCGCTTATTTTATCGACTTTATTAATTTACCCTCTTAATTTTCAGATTTTATTTGTTTTTCTTTTATGAGCATCTTATTTAAGAGAAAAAATAAATTAATGTGATTTTAAGAAACCAATATTTAATATTAGTGACTTTCAGATTCAATTCTAACATCCATTTCAAAACAAAGTTGCTTGTATTTTCGGGTGAAATAAGAATAATAATATATATATATATATATATATAAGCAGGTGGAGTGTTTCATTCTGGTGATAATATGTTTAGGGAGCACTTCATATTTTAATAAGCTTTTTAGTGTAATAACTATTGCACCGGTGGATTAGGATATCTTTGTTTTAAATATAAATATTATACAATACAATATGACCCTATCAAACTTTTTCTTTTCTTTTTTTTTATTCAGAATTTTTGTTCTTACAAATTCATACATATACAAATTATAATTATGATTTCGGATAAAATTCTATAATGAAATTTGAACTACAAATCTATTACTAACTCTCATATGTTTTGAGATTAATAAATTGTTTTCTTTCAATTTAAAGAAAAAGTAAATTCAATTTTTCAAAGGAAATTCCTCTTCAAAAGTCAAATCTTAAAAAAAAAAAAATATGTAATTCCAACTTACAAAAATAAAAATTAGAATTAGAAATTAATTCAGAATTTCGGTCACGATTCTCTTCTTTGCAATTTTTATTTAAATACTATGTCAGTGTAATTATTTATGTACTCAACTTTAATAAAGGAAAATAAAAAATTCAAAAGCTGTTTTACTTCAATAAATATATAAAACACATGAAACTACAAAGTTTTGGTAACGTGAGAATAAGTTAGAGGCCTTAATTTTGTTTTTGTGTTATATATATATATAGGTTTTTAATAGTTGAGGCCTTAATTTGTTTAAGGACAGTAGTAGTGGGTAAAGAATCTAACCTTTTTTCACAAGTAAAATCTTATCTTCTTCATTTTCTTTAACAATATAAAGATTATGTATTTAAATTTTGAGCTAGCTATGGTTATTCATTAAAATGAAATAGTTGATGGTGATGCTCAGTCCACTTACTTCACATTTATAACTTTCTTGTCATGTTTATGATTTCCTCAACACATTTCACATCAATAATTTGTGGATTATGAAAGTGTACTATTATATCTCACTACCTTCATTAATTTTATCCACCCACTTTCTGCTCAATTATTTCATATGAGTACCAATATCCCTTCCAAATCAAAATTAAATGTATGCTCTGCAAATTGTACTAGCCAAATTTTAGGATCATTAATTACAATATACCCTGCAGGTTCCACTCTATTTGTTATAATTTAAAAAAAAAATAACAATTTGTTTACACTGAATATAAAAAAAAAAACTATATAATTTGAGGATTATGGATTATACTTAGACATGGGATTGCCGATTAGGTCCATTTGGCCCGCTGGTTAACCGGCCCAGCCTGTCGTTAAATCGGAATCGTTAAAATTATAATCGAAACTGTTAGAAAGACAGTCCAATTAAGGCCGAGACTTATAACCGGCTCAGCTTATAGTCATGTCTAATTATACTTATTATTTATTGTTTTATAATTTTTCATTAATCAAATAAATGAAAAAGAAAATTCTAATGAGTTTGAGTGAACTTGTCTTACGTTGCTAAACTACTACTCATTCCTAAAATATATATATATTTGTTGACAAAATAAAAGTTAAAATGGGACATTTAATGAAAAAATTGTTATAGAAGGGAAATAAGCAGAGTGCAATTATTGAAGTCATTAATCATATTATCTTTATACGTTTGTCATTTTTATTATCTACCTCATAAAATACTTCAAATTAGGAAGAAAAAAAATGTACAAACACTTCAAATCAATCACAAATCCATTTTCTAATATTGATTGATTAGAACTTGAGAAATGAAAGCAACTTCAAAATTAGATTATTATTATTATTATTAGGTACAACTTATACTTGAATTGGTACTTCACTTCAACATATAAATGATTAAAGTGGTCATTTTGTTTTTTAATTGCATTTGGTATCTTGTTTCCCAATATTTCAAGCTATTCTTACTCTTTTAGGAAAGTTAAAGCCCCATTTCTTCTAACTTTGTCATTAATCAATTAATTATATGCTTTCAATCCAAAATAATTAATGGATTCCTAACAAAATTAAGATACCTAATTTAACGGTCAATTCAAACTTAAAACCTACTTATTTCTAATGAAATGGAATTAGTATATAAATGTTCTGTACCAAACAGTTAACTAGAAAAAAGAATATATGTCAGGGACATATTATAATTTGCAAAATTAGATTAGATGCATTATTATTATTCTAATAATTTAACCTTAACTAACAAAATTTGTTTACAAATATTTTAGTTTGTTGTAATAATCATTATTAATTTTCGAAACAATCTAGTAACGTCAACATGTCATTTTAAAGATTTAAAATTCAGTATTAGAAAATTATTATTTAATTTAAGAATTAAAAAAAAAAAAAAGCTTTTTAGACTGTAAGGAACTTATTCTTGCTTCAGCTAGGAGAATATATAGTATTGGAAGTCATGTGAGGCATATTATTATTTCCTTGGATGTGACTTCAAATTCAATTTTAGCAGTATTTATTTATAATTCTGTGTATAATAAATATTGTCTTTCTTAACTATTTATACGGACAATATAATTTTATCTTTAACATGCTTCATTATATATAGTTTTTTATTATTAAAATATCTAATACATTGATATAAATAAATGAGCAAATATTTAATATTTCTTAGTTTGTTTTAATTAGTAAGCTTTAGATTTTGAGTAAGAATGAAATGGAGACAAAGAAAATATCTCCTTGTATTGTATGGTAGATAGGCCCCACAAAATAAAAATATCTCCAAAAAAGGGTAAGCAATATGAAGGAAGAAAGGTTGGGGCGTTGTGATTTTTTACATTTTTGTTTTCTGTACTTGGGATTTTGTTTTCAAAATATAAATATGTTAGGTACGCCAATAATTCGTTATTGGAAGAATTTTACACTACAAATCCTCTCTTATTATTCTTATACCTGAAAGAGATTGATTTGTGTTCTCATTTTTAGTTTGGAGCAGTTACAGGAAGCCAATTAATAAATATTCAACTTATCCGTTTTTTTTCCTCTCTAAGTACAAAAAGAATTAACTATCAATAATTTTGATCATTTTAATTTTTAATATTTTGTAAATAACAGTTAATAACTAACTTTATAGAACACATCCTAATATTTTACTATATTAAAATCGTATTGAAATGTTAAATTTGTTTGAATCTAACTTTTAAATTTAAAGATTCATAGGAATGTAAACTTGTTTTTCTTCAATAACAATTACGGATAACAAAATAAATATATAAATATTACTTTTAACTTTTTATTATTCTAGAAAAAAGATAGAAGAGCCGTAATAAAGAGAACTGAAAAATTCGTATGTGGAGTCATCTTTTAAACTTTTTGATAATGTGTGTTTTAGTAAATTTTTTAGGTAAGTCTCAAATGTTTAGATTTGTAGCGATGTTATTAGTAAATTATTTGAACTTTGAGCCTTTTCTTTCCCAAAAACAAATGCAAGGAAGAACCGAAGAGAGAAAAATAAGAAACAAACGAGTAAGTTTGTGAACAACGTTTATAGGGTAAAGACGTAATTGTGGACCTAAATTCATAGTCCCATGCAGAGAACAGTTCCCAGGCGCCGTAGAATCCGGCCAAAATATTTCCCGACGCCAGAGATTGTGGGGAGGGGACCATGCCCATTCACCCTTAATTGCCACGTTCGCGTTAACCCAAAGGTACTAGTAAAAATTTTCACCTTAACGCTGGACCCCATTTGCTGGGCCAATCAGAATACAAGAATCCACGTGAGCATCCCATTTCAAGTTTGTTATGGTCGGCCCCACTTCAATACCTAAGAGTCCACGTGGTGCTCGTCATATTGGCAGTTTGTTTGCCTAGCTCTATATATTTTGGACACTTTACGGGGGTCTAATTTTTTAGCTAAATCACACCAAAGATATTTTATTTTAATCTCCATGTAAAGATCACATCTAATTTATATTTTTAACAAACCTAATGTTAACATGGAATTATTATATTCCTAAAAACAACATTGAATTGTATACCTATTCTGCTATACAAAATTTTTTCTGTTTTAATCAAAAGTGCACAATTCTAAATAATAATCATAATAATTTGATTTTAAAAGAAATGAAGAGCTGTTAGATTTTTGTTTAAATTTAAACATATTATTTTTCTATTAATAGATACAGGAAGCCATTGCAATAGAAACACTTTTATTATTCATATGTTGTTTCAATACATAATATATGACTACATTTAAAAACATTTTAATTCAGGTCTAAGTCATGACAAAAATTATTAAAATCGACGTTTTTAACTCTTAAGGTGCTGCATTTTTACAAATCGAACTTGCGACCTCCTCGATTAAACTGGAACAGTCATACCAACTGATCCAACCCGATAGAAATTAGAAAAAAAAAAAACCCTTAATGAAGTAGGAAGACTATAATGAATTGGATTTAGTAAGAGATTATACCATCTTTATCAATGATTTTATCATTGTCTAATCCCATTGTAATTGAATAAAAGTCATGAGTTTTGCATGATTTATAATTAATGCTAATAATTAAATTGACATCCTACAAGCAACTGTTCTTGTTTTAGGGAGGGGCTTCCGTATAGCTTATTCGTATTCATATTTTGTAGAATAAAAAAAAAATGGTGGGTAGGATATATCTTGCCTGCCACTAAACTTATATCATTTATAGGATTTTTTACAAAACATTAATATAAAAACTAAAGAACATTTATAGTCTAATAATTTTAATTATGATAAAATAGGATTATTTTATTTTTTTGGGAAATGATAAAATAGGATATAGTAATGAAATAATAGTGAAAGTAGATAGGGTAGTGATTGAAAAAGGTAAGTAAAGGTTTGAGGGTAATAGCTTAGCTAATAATAAAACCCATTCTTTTGGTTTCGGAGACTACCACTAAACAAGCAATGACTTTGATAGCATCCAATTGCAGTTCTTTTTAGTTGCTAAAGATGATTGATAGATTTAGGATTATCAACTTTTAACAACTATTAACGTAAAAGGTTGTGTTTAATACTAATTCCAAGCTAATCATAATATTTTGCGTTTCCTTTAATTTCATGTTCCTTTCTCCTTTTCTAAGATACTACTTGATACATATATATATATAAAAGAATATATGAATAGAGGATTTATTTCAACTTCATTTTGTTTGAAAAAGATGTCAAGTAACCCCATTTATAAGCATATTTGTGCTAACATAGTGAAGAGATATTGAACTCCATGCCTATCACATTTCATATCCTCCATAAAATGTGATCCAACTATTTATTCTAACTTATTATTTTGAGTAAAATTGTAAACATATATAAATTCAAATATTTCAAAAATAAGTAATTTTTTATTTTGTGTACTTGTGCAGGCACCCAAGTGCAGTGCAAGCAGAGGAAAGGTCGGGGAAAAGCTTTGTTGAGACAAAAAATGGGGAGCAAAATCATAGTGATTAGATAAATCTGGCTATGAAAAAGAGCCACTCGACCCGTAAAAACAGCGGTCGTTGGGCCAATTCCACGTGAAATTTCACGATCGGTGGCCGGAAGGCGACGCCTCAACTACTACAAATGGTGAAGATGACCTTCAATACATGGACACGTCACATCATTAACACGTGTGGCCCCTGGGACGGGAATGTTGACTCCGGTTGGCCCTAATAAATCCCACCCACACGTGAGCATATCTCCTCTTGTTTTCCTGTCGGGCCCTTACTACAGGCCCAATAGGCCCATTTTTGGCCCAAAATCACGTCGTACACAGTTATTACACTAACTGAACTAACTACGTGTATGTATATGGATGAGGGAAAAAAATGGTGTAGCTAAAATTACCACATTTTTGCTTATTGTCTCTCAATTTATAACTAGGAAAAGAAACATTATCTGCTAGTCTATAATTGTCTTTTGATCAATCATATCGGGAGACATGGAGCAGTGTTTGTTGAATTTATTTATTTTTTGAATTCGTAGAAAACTTTAAAATAATTTAAAAAAAAAAAAGAAAAAGAACGTGATCAATCCATAAATGACAACAAAACTACCTAATTTAGAAGATAATAATATTGGACAAATTTCAAGATTAGGACAAGGGAGAATTTAATTTAATTTTTTTTTTTTTGTATTATAATCTATATTGTTATATTATTGGAATAGCTATTATGATGTTGAGAGTATTGAGAAATTTATGTCTAATGTCTCCCTAACATCTGGCAAGAGTTGAATTAACAATAAGTATGATTATTACACTTAATCAAAAGCCTATTAATTATAAAGTTAGTATATACTACTACGTTTGGCCTATTCAATGGGAAAATAAAATAAATAAATGTAACTATCACCTGAACCATTGTTTATTATAATTGGATTAATTAATTTTAATCCTACTAGCTAGTCTGTTCAAAGGGACATAAATAGGCAAATAAATAAATAAAACTCACCTGAACCATTGTTTGATAGTATAATTTTAATTAATCCTATGGTCTATATTGTTTTATTGACTAGTTGGATATGAAGAAAAATTAAAGGTCAGCACATTGAAGCCTTACATCAATAATTAGTATACTAAAAACATAGTTTAATGAGTGCAAGAAAGGTGCTTATGAGATTTTTAATAATTAAAACATACTTAAATCTCAATTTGGTTCGTTAAACTGACACTCAAAAAAACACCATTTGTCAATTAACCAATTAGTCTACACGTTTTTTAATGGTTTTAGGAGCAATGTCTTATTCAAGAGGGAATCTATGATGTTGTTGCTAAGAAATTAGGGATGTTGGTACTCAAACTCAAATGTCTATATTATTGATTAATTCATTCTAATTATTTCAATTACGTGCGTAAATTTTAAACCTAATTTCATAGAGAGTCATCTTATTTTCTGGATATACACTATTGTAATTAATTTAATACAAATAACTAACATCAACAAATAATATAGGTTCCTTCTTTAATGAAGAGAGAAAAAAAAAAGAAAAACACTTATTTCTTGTATGTAATTTTATTTTAATCTAATTTAGAATTTTCTTAGCCAAACAATTATTTAAAAGCTGGAAAATAAAAGGAAACGAACACATGTCATTGATAAAGGGTCTGTTTGACAAAATTAACTATTTTAGTAATATTTAACTGTTTAAGCAGTTGTTAGCTGTTTAGGTAGTTGCTTATAAATCATTAATCACTAACAGCTAAATGTTAAGTAGTTAATTTTTTATAAAACGTTATTTTAACTTCTAAAAGTTATCTAAAACGCTACATCACAAAATATTATAAAAAAGAATGTTTAATATTTTAACTAGTCAAATCACTAATCACTATTGCCAGCAACACCCAAAATAAGAAGAGAAAAAAGAAAATTTAGTGGTAATAAAATGGTTGAGAGAGAAAAAATACCATTGATGATAAAATATAGTAGTAGCAGATAACAGAACCCTCCTAACCATATAAATTTTATAATTATTGATTGTCGCCACTATGTAATGAGCAGTTGGGTACAATATTAGTGATAATAACTTGACTTGAGCTCATTATTTCCATCACTTATATTTTAAACTTTTCAAGAAGCAAGAAAAATTCCCTTTCCTTTTCAATGACATTGCCTACAGTTCTATTCTACCACAACAAAATATTCATATATATTATAATCTGCAAATTTAAAATGTATTTTTGGAAAAATTTATAATTTTATTCTTAATATTGTTTGTTTTATTTACATAGAACACAAGTACTTCAATCCTTTCTTACATTTTGTAAAAACAAATCAATGAATAAATATAATTTGTTTCATGAACTCTTACAAAAGTTAAAAAATAAAATCTTAAGCTGTCACAAATATTTTTATGATAAATATTTTTTAATAAATAAAAAATAAAAAATAGCCCTTTTCCTTTATTATTTTAAACCAAAATCTAATTTCTTAAATCTATCTACAATCAATTTACTATAAGTTTACAATCTATTGTTTTTAATTTTGCACACACATCGGTATGAATAAAAGCCATGCCTATTTTTTTTAATGGTAATGGTTATCTTCCATTTCCCAACCGCAAGAGCTTCCTCTAACATAAAAATAAGTTGGTAGTTAGTTTATATATATATATATATATATATATATATATATATATATATATATATATATATATATATATATATATATA
>CANUEY010304143.1:0-49343 GCA_948099555.1 Croton setiger | reverse complement strand
CTTTCTAAGTTCTCTTTGTGTGTTCTTTTCCTTAGCCATTTAATAGTCAACTTTGTTCGGAGAGGCTGACTTAGCTATCGCGAGGGGCGAAAAGGAGCTAAGGCCGCACGGTTCGCTTATTGAGGAATAAGGCCGTGACACGTCGCTACGGTGCTTATAATTTCATTTTACCATTTTCGATACCAGAGAGTTTTTTTTTTTTTTAATTGTACAAAATTTTTGTGCACCAGATAATCAAAAGAGTTTCTCTCCATAGACTGCACAACAAGAAGTAACTCATCTTTTATGCCAAATTGAAAATGAAATATGATTTGAAATAATCAAATTTATGATCCCAATGTCTCATTAAAAAAATTAACTGAAAATAGTAACTGGATCACATCTAATTGTCCATATCGAAAAATTAATATATTTGTAAACTAGTTATTTGAATAAACAATATAGACAAATTAAATTGGCTCATCACATTCGCCAAGCTGCTCCCCTTTCAAGTATGGATAGAGGAATAAAATAATTAGGACTGCAAACAAGTCGAACCAATCCGAGTATTGTGCTGTTCGAGCGCGGCTCATTTTAAATTTCACGAGCTCAAACTCGAGTCGAACTCTTGTTAAATTTCACGAGCTCGAGCTTGAGTCGAGCTAGTGTTAAATTTCACGAGCTCGAGCTCGGCTCGCGAGCTTGGCTGGTTTTGAAACTCGAGAACTTGACTTGTTTTAGGCTCATGAGATTGACTGTCTTATGTTGCTATTAGAAATCGAGTTCGAGCTCATAAATAAGCTTGAATTCGAGCTCATTTTGAGCTTGAGTTTTAGCTCACAAATAAGCTTGAGCTTGTTTCCTACTGCTATTCGAGCTTGTGTTCGAACTCGTTAAAAGTTAGTCAAAAATCAAGAAAATTCATTTTTAATGTCGTTTCAGTGAGAAAATGAAAATAGCAGTTTCAGTGAAAGAGAAATGAAATAGCAAAAAATGAAGTGGGGAGACGGGTGGCTTAGCTAAAGCATATTTTTTAGTTTGGTACCAAAATTAATCGTTTTGATAGGCTCGCGAGCTTATTTAATGAGCAGTTCGCGAGCTGATTAAACAAGCTACTCGCGAGCTTTTTTAAACGAGCCGGCTCGCGAGCTTAAATGCTCAGCTCGAGTTTGACTCGTTTATTATCGATCCGAATCTCGAGTCGAGCTTTTATCGAGCGAACACCGAGCCGCTCGCGAACAGCTCGGTTCGTTTGCAGCCCTAATAACAATGAGTAGAGGAATAAATTACTAACTCAATTAAGTGATACTGTAGGGCACGATTTTGCCCAATTTGAATAATGGAAAGTTAATTTAATTTCTTTCAAAGTCCTGTGTACATGAACTAATAAGTGAATGAGTGATGATAATATTTTACACAAAATTAATTAGCTAATAAAATTCATATCATACAAGTAACTTAAAGGCTTGTAGTGGCTACTATTATTATTCTTGATGATGTTAATTGTCAAAGAATTTATATAACTGACTCCAGCTTATTTAAAACTAAGTCTTGTTATTTTTGTTAATACTAATATATAGGGGCCTAAATATCAATTTCACCCCAAACTTTGCATGATTCATGATTTTCACCCTAGTTTGAACTTTTAACTGAAATTACCCTTAACTTTATATCTCTTCACCATTTTCACTCTAATTGAAATTTTTTGTGGTTTAGTTGAATATTTTAGAAGTATTTCGACCTATTATGAAATAAATTTAAAATTTGTAACTAATTGAATTAATTTCATAAATTACAAGGATTATTTTGTAGTTTGCCCCAAACCCCTCCCCATTTCAATTCAGACCTAAATGGCATCCTTCTGTGCCCTCCGTTTCCAATGAATGATCGACTAGGCCCTTTTGTTTTTGACCGATCTAAACCTTCTGTTTTCGACCGATCTTTCTCCTACTAAGGTCGATTGTCTCCACCACCAAACCTACCATGAACTAGTTCTTCTATTTGCATTGAAATTGGGTCAATCTCATCACAACCTTTCCTCCACCAAGCCTATCGATCAACTGCCTCTTTTAGTCGGCGATCGAGCAAAGTTGGTGAATCCGATTTATGTTAAGATTCTTTAGATAAACTAGAATATAAGTAAAAAATACACCAAATTTAGGAATCCAATTAAAAAACAAAAAAAGAATACACACAAACTCAAAAAAGAGAAAAACAAAGAAGATGAAGTCTACTATTGGTGAAGAAGACGGATAGTAGCCTTGATGAGGTCATAGAGATGCCTTTTGGTTGATAGTGTTTTTTTTTTTAGAAAGTTATTCATTAGAGCATTCAAAATGGTGTACAATCTTATCTTGTGACAAAGCAAATAAAATTGAAATTGAGATACATTTTATGAGCCATCAAAATGAGATTGTGCTCAAGTAGATGAGATTCAAAAAGTAAGATGAGATCATCGCTATATGTAACAATAATTGTTTTTTAATTTTATAAATTTTTATACGATTAAATTTATAATTTTTAAACAATTAAACTTATATTGTGGAACTAGTAAATGAGATTGAGATTCATTGTTTGATAACAAAAATTCAATTTTCCATCAATCTCATTTCAGTTTATGTGTCACACTATGAGTTGTGTTGTGATCCGTTGGTCATTAATTCTATTTATTACTAAAAAAAAATTAGAGTGTACCAAACACACAAATTTTGTTATATTTAATTAGAAGTTAGGATAATACAAAGTCAAATGATTATTAAAAGGTGAATGTATGGTATGACCGTAGACTTGACCAAGTGCAAAATTAAATATAGATGTGTGTGTCACACCAAATTCGTTGGTTCTATTTTAAAAGTCAGAAGGAGGTGATTTTATTAATGCCTAGATTGAGTTGAAATAACAACTTCAATTATAAATGCATGGATCGTTCTGTCATTTTTTCTTCTAAGAATTGGCATTTTGATGAAATGGACATAAATAAAATATATTCATATATTTGAATAGATTATAAATTACACCACTTTAATATATACTGTCAATACGTAGTCTATGGTTTTGAAATTGTCATGTTTTGGTAATTGTATTATTATAATTTTCTTTAGTTATAAGATTATGTTTAGTTAGTTACTTTCTCTTACCAACCATTGAAATGCTAAATAAATAAATATTTTATAGAATAGTTTTCTTGTAATAAACGTTAAAAACAATATTATTTTACTATAAAAACAAAAATATATACATTATTATTTCAAGAGAAGCCTTTATGGAAAATAAGCAAATTTGATGTCAGCAACAAAAAATTAAAAAAAAAATAAATATAAATAAAGAGGAATCCTTTTATGCAAAGGAACAGAATAATGGCCTTTTAGGAAGACAATAGAATAATGAATGAATGCATAATAACGTGGAAAATGATTTCAAATTCAAGACGTGACTAGAAAGAAAGAAAGAAAGAAAGCAAGACTCCAAATTCTTATTAGTAGTAGTAAAAATAAATAAAATACAAATATAAATTGGTAGACCCCATCATTATGACAAAGTAATACCCAAATATAATAACATGAAAAGATGGATAGCTACCCAATCAAAAATCCAACATTTGGTCAACATTAAACTTCTAAACCTTCTATTGTACTAATAATAAATACTTTTATTTTAATATATAATATTAAAATTACAATTACAAAATAATATTATGAGATGCACAATAAGATAGCTTTCCGTTTTCCAACGCATTAATGTTATATGTGAAATTAATTTGATTCGAATTTAAAAACTTTACATCTATACATTTTTATGAAAAGTACGATAATCGATCAAATCACGCCATGTTTGATAAAATATGCGCACATGTATCTTAGTGAAAAATAAGATGATGATCAGGTCACGCCATGTTTGATAGAATGTGCCTCCGTCCTTTATGGTATTGCTCTTTTGGTGAGCGCTCTTGACTTTGACAAAATTGTTGTTCTCAACCGACATCTCTCCTTTTTTTTGATTATTTTTATTTTATTATTCTTTGTTACTCTCTATATAGGCCGATCCATTTCCTACCCATTTGCTAAATAAATCCAATAACCTCTCTCTCTCTCTCCTACTCTCACTTTCCTCCTACTTTCTTCATAACGAGTAGAGCTCTTCAGCCTCTCTTCTCTTGAGTTTCTTGCTATAAAAGACTAATCAAGATTTGGTTTTTTGCTTCAAGATTAGGGCTTTTCTTCCAATATTTATATTTATTTGTCAAGCACAAGAAAAAAAGTTCTTATTTCTCATCATCTGAGTTCTTTTTAAAAAATTCAGTTATGGATTACAGTTCTTCTTGGGTTGACACTTCTCTAGATCTTAATATCAATCCGAGACGTGTTATTGAAGAAAGTCAAGCTCAAATTAAAGAAAGAAAAGTTATGGTGGTGAAAGAAGTTCAAAGCAATCATTTTATGGAGTTGGGAAAGAAAGTTTCAGTGAAAGAAGAGGTAATTATTAATTAACTATTTAATCTGATTTAAAAATAATGAATCTTTTCTTTGAATTGGGATTAACAGAGAATTAATTCTGTTATTTACAGAGTGGAGCTTTGGTAGAGGAATTGAACAGAGTGAGTGCAGAGAACAAGAAGCTAACAGAAATGCTAACTGTTATGTGTGAAAATTACAATGCTTTGAAAACTCAGTTAATGGATTATATGAGCAAAAATCAGACCCAGAAACAACTTAGTTCTTCAAGAAAAAGAAAATCTGAAAGCAGTAATAACAACAATGACAACAACAACAATAATAATATAGCGATCGCGATGAATGGGAATTCTGAAAGTAGCTCAACAGATGAAGAATCTTGCAAGAAACAAGCAAGAGAAGAAGTTATCAAACCAAAAATTTCAAGGGCTTATGTTCGAACAGAAGCATCTGATACAGGCCTGGTAAGCCTCTTTCTTTTTTTTTAGGGCGTTTCATTTTGCTTATAATCTGGTCAAATCAGATTATAATCTGAATATAAGCAGTTTTTAAATTGTAAGCTGTTGAATTTGAAGCAACATATATTTATTTATATATCTTTGATGGCTGCAGATAGTGAAGGATGGATATCAATGGAGGAAATATGGGCAAAAGGTAACAAGAGATAATCCTTCTCCAAGAGCTTATTTCAAATGCTCTTTTGCTCCAAGTTGCCCAGTCAAAAAGAAGGTACTTAACATAACATAACATAAAATAACCTCAAATACAATGTTTTTATAGAATAGTTTTGGTAATAATGTATTAATTGGTTTTTTTATATTAATTTAGGTTCAAAGAAGTATTGAAGACCAATCAGTTCTGGTGGCAACTTATGAAGGAGAGCATAACCATCCACATCCTTCACAAATGGAGGCAACTTCAGGCTCTACTTCGAGGAATCTTACGCTTGGTTCAGTGCCTTGTTCGACCTCTCTTGCTTCATCAGGACCAACCATTACTCTTGATCTCACTAATAACAAGTCCACCACCACCACTAATGATGCGAGAAACTCTAAACCCAGAACCGATTCGCTGGAAGTAAGGCAGTTCTTGGTTGAACAAATGGCTTCTTCTTTGACAAAAGATCCCAATTTTACAGCAGCATTAGCAGCTGCAATTTCAGGAAGAATGTTTCAGCAGAATCTCTGAATAATGGGGATTCAATTAATCAATTTCTAGAAATAGTGTAGTATCAAATTTCAGTATTAGTCTTAATTAAGGCTTATTATTTATCAATCTTGCAAGTCCATTAGTTAGAATTTCGGAATATATTTTGTATATAGAAAATTAGACACTTCCAATAGAGAAAATTTAGAAAGAAAGTTTCTTTCAATTTGGTCCTTCCAAGAAGTGTGTTTTGTTACTGAAATATCAGGATTACATGAAAATTCCAAGCAAATGTCTAAATGGGGTTGAGTTTCTTTCCAAGATTCTGAAAAAAAAATAGTAATAAAATAGATATGTTCCAGTTGCATGGTTTGTTGTTGGTTTGCTGTACAAAACAAGTTGCTGAACGTAGAAAAAATGGAGATTTGTTCACCAAAAAAACAAAAAAGCTGTCCAAAATTGAATGGAAGGAGCTTATTAGTTGGCAAATTGACTTATTTGGATACAAAAGTTGGACCACTTTATTGACCTTATCAGCTGTTGAACTTATTTGACAGCTTATATTGTCTTTTTCCCTCCTCATCCAAATTCATTGGCTTAGTTACTCGCTTATGTCCAACTCAACCAAATACCAATTAATTAAATATATTAAATTTTTATTCAAACAAATTTAGTTTTTTAGTTAATTTTCACTTAATTATTATAATGCCTAAACTTTGGAAAAATGTTAAATATACGGTATCGAAATTCATCTATTTTACCTTGCAAAATTAAAATTAAACATAATATTAATCTTGTTTTGTGTTTATAATTAAATGGGAACTGCCATTAGATTTTTAAAAAGTGAAAAAAAAAAAAATACACCTATAATCCATTGACATATTTAGTGAATAGTGCTATAAACGAACTAAAACATTTGAGATTTATTTGTTGCTCGGTTTGAAAAAAAAAATTCAATTCTATTCAAATACAAATTTTAAATAAATCAAATTTTTGAATTTAAATATTTTATGAACTAAATTCGAAGCCTACTGAAACGATGTCATTTTATATTATTCATTAATTAACTAATAGCAATTTACATTTAAATGAACTTTTATTCAAATCAATTTTTCAAATCAAATGTTCGAATTGAAAAATATTAAGAGCAATTTATAAAAGGTAAACGAATTTTTATTGGAATAGGATATTCGAATCATATGCTATCGAATATTTGAACCAAACTTTGAATCAAACTAACAAATCTAACTTAAATATTCTTGAACATTATTCAAATTGAAATTAAACCTGAATTGAAATTCAAATCAAACTCGAAAACTTATATTTTCTCAACGAACAAAACTGAATCTCTTACTACTGGATTAGATTCAGTGTATTTAGAGCCTTATGAGTGAGGCACTAACTAGACCTATTAGTAATGCCCATGATTTATTTATTTATTTATTTATGGAAAAACTATTCCAGTATTGATAAAGTTCAGATAAACATGCTAGAATATCCACCCAAACATGGTGACAAGCATAAGAGAATGAAGCTTTTGCTAGCTTATGCACACCTTCATTAGCTTATTTCCTAATACGTGCAACTAAAACATTAGATTTAATACATTGCAAGATATTACAGTCCTGAATGGAAAAAATTAGGGTGGATCATGTGCATATTCGAGGCAAGTTTTGCAAAACCCGTTTCGGCCCTGCTCGATAAACTCGCAATCTGCTTCGCAATGGGTCGATTAAGGCGCAGGCCAAGGGGATCTGTCACAAGGTTTTTGTTTAAAAACTAATATTTTGAATAAAAATATATATATATTTTTATATAACAATATAGAGCATGTCAGGTAGAAAATTTTTTCCAAAATCCATCTCCACCCTGTTCATATGAGCGGATTTTATTCGTCCGAATCAAGTTAGATTGAAACGAATACCCACAAGCCGGATACCTATGATCAACCTTAGAAAAAAATTGGATTGCAAAGGTTCCTCCATAACCAGTCTCTACATTATCTCCATCTGGATTAGTCAACTATTATTAGTTGGGGAGTTTATGGATGCTCATAATAATAATCTTTATCATACAACTCATATGCATGATTTTTTTTTTTTTTAAGGAAATGATACAGGATTCTTGAATTATTATTTTGTTGGTATTTTTGTATTAAATTAGAATGCAAGTTGGAAAATTGGCTATCAAATCCTGTCTGACTTGATTATCAGTAATTCTACCAAATCAGATCGATTTGTCTGATTTATAATGTGTTTGTTTGAGTCAACTTTAAGCATGATTCAGTTTGTTCCTTTAAATTATTGATTGGTTATAGACTATAAAACCAAAAATAGGCAACAAAACCAATAACTCGTTTAGTTGGCTCTCAAAGAAGAGGTTTGGGAAAAAAAAAAGTCGATTCCTACCGATAAATACTCGGACCTACAAAATTGTTGAATTTAGAAAAAGAAAAAAAAGAGGAGGCATTTGAGTAATGCAGGCACTGAAAATGTTGATTTCACACGGCTGCGAAGAAAGACTTAAGATTAAGAATATTAATATAGTCAAATAAAACCTGCTATATTGACTTGCTAAGATTCTGTTGTTTGTTGTGTGGGTTCATAACATTTGGTCAGAAACCTTTAGTCTTATAGAGTATTCAATTTCTCTTACATAATATATAAAGATAGATTATGTAATTGGAATCAAGGTCTTAATACATTGATTTATACCGCATTCATACCATATAACTTTGCTTAAACTACATGAATAATGAATTCCCAAACCAAGAACCGATTCATTACCGACTCCAACAATTTTGGAATACCCATTCGTGTGCATCAAACATTTTAGTCAAAAAGTAACAACCTTAATTGCTGCTTCTACTCTTGAGCACTATTAATATAAGGTTCAGATTCAGTACATGAATGGATAAGCAAGTAGAAACAATATTAATGGGAATATATAGAAAAGTATTATAATTTGTGGTTTAAGAATATGCTCCTCATCTTAATAATCATAAACTGATATAATATAATATAATATTCTGTTTGTGCCCATACAATTGCTGAATTTTCTTTGGCCGCCTCCAGATATGACATTTCTAGATTGATGCCTGCACTAATAATGCATTACAACCTTATAAAAAAGAAAAACCTTCGACTCGGAGTATCTATATTGCGAGAGTGAATTGATTCAATTCAATCGGCCACTAAATATAGTTATATATGTATATATTTGATATTTCTTTTGATTGACTTCCTGAGACTTTTATCTCAAGTATGATTAAATGTTTTTAAGTTTTAGATTCAAATTTATAAACCTCATTTGTTTTGTTGTTAAGAAAGACATTTTTGTCTACATAATATTAATTGTTCAGCTAATATTTAATCACCTTGCACATAGAGGCATTTAAAAGTATGTTTCTAGTGTTATTATTATAAACAAAACCACCTTAGCTAGTTAGTTGAATAAAGCATCATTTGAACATAGCTTGTAAGGTATTGGTAAAAAAGAAAAAAAACCTAAAACTTAGCTTATAAGGTAACGAAAAACCAATTGGATCGATAATAACCCGAATATTCACTCTTTAATACAAATTTTGAGAAAAAGTTGAAATAACAAATGAATACCTTGATATGGAGACCTTAATGAACTAAATGACTACTAGAGCACTTTTGAGTCTCTTAAAAGGGATTAATTTCATAGACGGGTATTCTAACTTTAAGAGTTGTAATAAATCAGTTTCCTAACTTATTATTATGTAATATGGCAGTACCATGAGGTCCTAACGGGTTTCTAGTATTCAACCGGTCATAAGGGATTAAAATGTAATTTTTCTTTTTTTTTTGTTATCAATGACAAAAAACTAATTTGAAATTTGCCACTAAAAAACTCAATTTTCAGTTTTAACAAAGAATGAAACTAATAAATATACCAAATCAAAGAGTTTATCGCGAAAAATTGAAATATGACTTTGTTTTGCCTTGATCGCCAGGCATGGCAACAAAATCAGCTAGAGTTTATGTCAAAACCAATGTTGTTGGAATCGGCATGGGAATCAATCCGACGAGGTTGAGGGTGGATAGGTTCGAATTAGTCAGATATTTATATATAATTTTTGAAGAATTTTTTTAAATATTGTTACCCAAATGTTTACTAAATAATTATTAAAAAAATTATCAAAAAATAAATTTGTTATACATGATGAATCAAATGTAAATACTAAATAGAGTTTATAAACCAAAGGGAGAATTACTAACGTCCTAAGATTTGACCTACGGGTTAAATGTGGTCATCGTGAAATTTTATTAATTTAGCAAAGTATTAATTAATTGGGTAAATTAATAATTATTAATTTAGAGAGTACATAGAGTATATAATTACAATGTAAATACTAATCTAGATATATGTGAACACTATTTATATATATTAAGTACTAAACATGCATATTGATTAAATTTATGTATTTTCATTGATAAATTTTTCAATATTCTATATATCTCAATAAAATGTATAAATTCACTTAACTATTAATGTAGTTATATGTATTAACAATAAATAAGTTATTATATAAAGAAATGTACTATAAAAGAAAAAAAAATGGTTTCTCATCCCAAAAGTATAAAAAAATCAACCATGACAGATGTTATACATAAAGAATTATGTGAGTACAAACAACAAAATTCAGCATACACTCAAAAGCAATTTGCAACAGTGGGTGTTAGAGAAGTTTGATTTGTAAGTGAGTTAAGCTATAATATCAAATATAATCAAGAGGTTAGCAGAGTATTTATTAGTTTCCGACATTCTAAAAGATGATGCCAAAAGACATAGAGCTGCCAAATTTCCAGAATTAGAGAAGACTCTTTACGAGTGGTTTGTTCATTACCAAGAGCGCATTAATATGAGTGGGGAACTAATTGTAATGAAGGGAAATAAATTTCTGAAAAAAGATGTATCACATTGATACGCCTAATTTTTATTTTTCTTAAGGTTGACTAGAGCGCTTCAAATCAAGGCACGACATTAAGACATATTGTCGCTTCAAGAAAGTAAATCTGTTAATATGGAGGTTGTGAAAAACAATTTACAATCCATAAAAGAGAATCTTAAACAAGTTGCTAAGAAAGATATTTTCAACATGGATGAAACTAGATTGTTCTATGGGTTATGGTTAGATCATTCTCTTGCAACGAGAACTTCAAGGTAAGAAACAAGATAAAGAAAGACTTACAATTGTTATTTGTTGTAACGAGGATGGTTCTGAGAAAATTCCTTTATGGTACATTGGAAATCACACAAACTCACATTGGTTCAAGAATGTAAATTTAGGTACCATGGATAGTGAATATCATGTCAACAAAAGAGCATGGATGACTGAGATTTTATTCCAATAATATGTCCAACAGCTTGATGCAAAAATGGATGGTAGAAAAATTCTTTTAATTGTTGATAATTATCCCGCTCATCCAAAAAATATTGAAGGTTTGAGAAATATTGAATTATTTTTTTTGCCACCTAACATAACATCAAAGATTCAGCCTTGTGATGCAGGGATCATACGAGCTTTTAAGATGCATTATCATCGACGATTTTATCGAAACCTTTTGGAGGCTTTTGAAATTGGAAACCCAAATCCAGAAAAGATTAATATTTTAGATGTAATGAATCTTGCAATCTCAGCATAAAAAATAGATGTCCACTCAAGTACTATTGCAAATTGTTTTAAACATTGTAAACTTCCGCTTGCTAGATGGTGAATTCTTAGAAAATGAAGAACAAATGGACAATAACGGCTTATAACAATTGCAGAATCTAATCAATGTATTGAATTACCGTAACACAATGAATGCTGAAGATGTTTTGAACTATTCGAAAGAAAATGACACGAGTCTAGAGTTGCCCACAAATAAATGAGAGTGTTATGGAAACCAACAAAAAAGATGAAGTGGAAGATGATAGTGTGGAATTAGAACAAATTTCGCACAAAGATGCTTTGAAAGCAACGATCACTTTACATCGCTTCATTTTATAATATGAGAACTCTACACTAGTTTTTTTTAATACTTTAAGAAAGATTAAAGATAAGATTCAAGGTGATATTAATTTTAATAAGAAACAAGTAACATTAGATTCATATTTTCAGAAATTTACTTAATTTAGTTATGAATTATGTATAAAATATTTTGATACAGATCATGAATTATTAATTTATATGTCAAATGAGACCTATATGAATTTATTTTTTTGTATTATTTTATAAATTTAGCGAATTATTAATTTACCACATTGATCCCGACTAGGGATTGGAGAAAATTATTATTTTAGCGAGATGATTAATTTATTGAGTTTCCACTATAATCTATTCTTAGGTCTTTCAGTTTTAAATTTTATACTATTAAGTCCTCATATAATTGAAAATTGAACTATAAATTCCTTCCATCCATATTATGTCATTTGTCTAATAATAAAGTCAGAAAATGTAAAAGTTTTAACATTTTTCCCAAAAAGACCCTTTCTCTCTCTTTTCCTTTAACTCTTCTTTTCCTCTTTCGCCTTCTACTCCCAAAAGTGAATGACATAATATATGGAATATGGATGAACGATCTGTTCAGTTTTCAACAATATAGGGCCCTATTAGTATAATATTTAAAACTAAATCATCTGAGAGTATATCAGACTAAACTCCAGCAACTCAGACTAATTTTTCCTAAAAGAAAAATGAACGCAGACTTACAAAGCAAATGGGCCTAAGAGTATTTGAAGGTAATTCAGCCCTTTATAAGTCATTAACCCTACCAGTTAGGCCGATTTTTTCAAGTTTTAATCAGTCCAACTGAATCCCATTTTTGTGCTATTTTCCTTTTAGATTGGACAGTCTGCCGGATCGTGGTCGGTCCTCGCCGGATTTAACAACACTTGTCCAAACATGAGTTTTGATAAGAGAATTTAAATATATCGGTTCATGGTACACTAATATATATGTGTGAGAATACAGATGATTGGTTTCACCCAAAATACATTTATAAAATATATATTACTAAAGTTAAATTGACTCTATATAATTATTTATGATAATTAATTATTTAAATTTAAATCATATTTTATTAATAAATATTATTTTAATTATTAATTAATGATATTCAAATTTAATTTGTAATATTATTTCAATTATTAATTAATGTAATTTAATTCTAATAAAGACTACTATTTTAATTATTAATTAAAAAAAATTATTCAATTCTAATAAATACTATTTTAGTTATTAATTAATTAACTTCAAATCATATTTTAATAAAAATATTATATAATCATTCATAATTAATGAATTATATTCAAAATATATTATAATAAATAATATTATTTAATTTATACTTAATTAAATTAAAAAAATTAATTTAATTATTAATTAATTAAATTCAAATTATATTTCAGTCCAAATATTATTTTATTATAAATATAATTAATTAAAACTAATTTTTTAATATTTTACAGTAATTAAATTTGTAAATAAATAATTGATGTAATTAGATAAATACTTAAACTATTATATAACTGAAAATATTAAATAATAAGAGTCTACATGAATAGACACCTGCAATAAAAAAACGCGAGTTTACAACAAAAGCAAGTTGAATTTCATTAAGTATTTCATATTAGGGTTTTAAAATAATTGCGTAAGCGAATTCTAATATTTTATCCAAATAAAGAGAAATATATGCTTGCTTCAACACATTCCTTCTCTTCATCTTTCGTTTTTCTTCTGCTTGTTTTTTATTTTGACAAGAGTTGCTTTTCGTTCTCTCTCTGGTTTTCATGCAGATCAACCAGTGCTCTTCAGCGCTGCCGCACACCCGGTCTGATAATCGACTGAAATGTCAACGGAATATCAACAAAAATGCCGACTAGACGCTATTCCGAAGAGTTGCAAAGGAGTTTCGATTGTGTTTTCAGTTTCCGTTGAGTTGTAGAGGAGTTTCCAATCTGGTTTCCATTTTCTGCTTAAACTCTCGTCGGAAACTGATTAGAAATGAAGATCCGAAAAGTCTCCTTTCGAAATCTGATGAGTTTCTCTTGATAATCCGGTGGTTTTTATGTATTTCGCCTGAGCAACCATGGAGTTTTGAAAATGGTTCTGGCATTTTCTGCAGAAGAAATAAGTTGGAAATGATAAAAACAATAGATTAACATGTGAAAGCGAAGAATAAAATTGATTTTTGAACGGGCACGTAATAATATGTTTGAGGGTTGCAAAGAGCCGAGTGTGCTGCTCGACTCGGCTCGTGTTTATATTGCTATTCGAGCTCGAACTCATTTATTACTGCTATAGAAAATTTATTTTTTAATCATTTTTTTAATCAATTTAACATTCAAAAGTCTAATATTCAATAATATTCAATAAAACCATAATAATTTAATGCAACAAAAATATAATATACAAATGAAGCAAATGAAACAATTATTCATAAAATTATACAAACGAAATAATTTTTCAACAAATTAAACACTTGAAACAATTATCCAAGACTTTTTCAAATTTCCTATGCTCAAGATAGTATCACCTTTTTCATAACTTCATTTCTTTCCTATAAATATTATAAGAAATGAAACAATTATTCAACACAATAAAAAGATAATAAAGCAAAGTGATCATATCATTTGTAAACTTAATTCACGTAACAATATTTCCCAGAGATATACAAACCAAAATAATGTAGACAAAAAAGATTGATATAAAGTTAAACCACCACGACGTCCTGTAAAAATAAGCCCAAAATTCAACGAACATTAAACAAGTTGATATACTATTAGAATGTCATGCTAAATGATTATCAAATGCACTATCATGACCAATGGCTCCGGAATTTGCCAAGTTTAGTAATAAGAACCTTATTATATCATAAATAGAAACTAGCAAATCTTTAAATAACTAAGCAACCAGCTAGTGGAAGCAATCTAGACCCTGCACATTACTCCCACTTGTATGACAATACCAGCTAACGGAAGCAGGTGCTCTTCAATAACAAACGACCCACAGAGGACAACAATGGAGTCTGAAGTAACTCTTGTAAAATTTAACCCTAATATTATCCCATGAGCAAGAAGAAAAAAAAAGAATTACTAACCTGGATCATAATGAATAATTCTTTAACGCAAATCTTGAACACAGCGGAATCTGACGATCAATTAATTTTCATGCCTGTACTTTTTCTTTTCAATGTCTTTTTTGATGGACAAGAACCACTTGTATCTCTATATCTTATTTGGTAAGGGAAGAGATAATATAATTACTCTCAGCACTTATCTCTTATAATTAAACCCAAATCCAAGTCATATGAACCATAGGAAATATTCTTTAAAATGATGTAAACCATAGGAAATATTCTTTAAAATGGTGTAAAATAGATTACGCATTTAACGAATCAACCTTTATGTAAAAAATAAAAACCATACATTGACATGCAGGTTTTTTTTACATGTTAGTCTAACCAATGTACCATTTAAATACAACTACTGTCGCCAATCAGCCTGAAAAACAAATAGAGTTAACTTAATACAGGGAATCCCAGTGAATCGTTTCACTTAAGCCTTTAAACTTTATCTTTATTAACACCAATTTGGTTTTTATATTTAGGTCCTTCGACACTTTTTTTCTTTTGCCAAATTACCAATCCATCTGCACATTGCTGTCCAAAAGATAAAAGAATATTTTTTGCTGGAGTTGAATAAAATTATTGACAAATTAAGCACAACCTCATTCATTAGGTTTTAATCAACATCTATCCAACTCAAAACACTAATGAACTTTTGAGTTTCACAAATTGTAAACATTTAATTAGTTCAATTTGTGCATCTCAAATTAATTGTTCTCATAACAGAAATTATTGGGTTATGCAACACTAGAAGATTCTGTATTGCCCAGTTAAAGCTTTGATAGTGTTGAGTATTGAACTAAAGAAAAGGCCTGCACATCTTCTTTGGAGAAGCTAAAAGAAACATATTAACCGGGAAAACCCCACAAAGAACTTTCAGATTCAATTGCTAGCATAAGAACATTCAGATTCAAAATCCAACAAAAATACCAAATGTTCATAATTAAACACAATTCACATAATATTCAAGCAGCTACATTTAAATCATTAAATCAAAGTGTCTGCAGATAGCAAGAAATTTGCAAAAAATTGAATGCAGATTTGCAACAACAAAGCATAACAAAATATTAGAGTTAAAGGCATCCAGCTTCTTTAATTTCCGTTTTAGCATATACTGATATAATACCCATTTTTCAAAACGATCACAGATAAAAAAAAAGGTTATCAAAACGAAATAGTTTTAGGGAATAAGTGTCGAACTGCTCAAACGAACTATTCACGAGCAGGCTCGCGAGTTTAATAAATTTTCGACTCAAACGAACTATTCACGAGCAGACTCGCGAGTTTAATAAATTTTCGACTCAAACTCAGCTCATTTATTATCTTCCCAACACGAGTGAAGTTTTTATCGAATGAACACCGTGCCGCTCGCAAACGGTTCCGCTGGTTTGCAGCCTATGTTTGAGAGTGGTTTGTTTCTTCTTTTTTGCTGTCCTTTTCGAATTAATATTTTATTTAAGAAGCCTTTTTTTTTTTTTTCCTTTGAATAGTTTATTTTTTACATTATTTAGTTAGTTTGGTCTTTGTGGATATTAGATTTGATTTGGCACCTGAATCCGTGTCAACCTTAAGATGAATATTGAGCAAGCCCATGAGAAAAAAGCCCACACTGAAAAATTTGGCCCCATTATGCGTACCCTACCTAAACGGTAGTCGAGAAACGGTGGCGTATCAAAAAAATTGCATGGGTCAAGTCTAAGCTGGGTCCCACTTATCCAACCAGCTTCCACCCATTCCGCTGCTCTCAAAACCGAACCACCATAACTTAGAAAAAGCCATCCAGAGCTAAAAACACTCACTCACTTATGGCTTCAACTTCTCTGCTACCCAAAACCATATCCCCATTTCTCAAAAACCCATCTTCCCTACTTCCCTCTACTCACTTTCCGAACCCATCATTCTTTCAATCTCCATGCACAAGAAAATCAAGCACCACACTACTCACCTTTGCAAAGAAAAAGAACCCATGGCTTGACCCTTTTGATTATGGAGAGGACCCTGATATGGAATATGGCTCATTATTTGCAAATGGTAAGCAAGAAGAAGATCCTAGACCACCGGATAACCCCGATAGCCCATATGGGTTCCTCAAGTTTCCAATGGGTTATAATGTAGAAATTGCTCCTTTGGCATTAAAAGTTAGAGGTGATGTCAGGAGATGCTGTTGTGTGATTTCTGGTGGTGTTTATGAGAATTTGCTTTTCTTTCCTGCCATTCAGTTGATCAAAGACAGGTATATATGCACTTTGGAGTGTACACATAGAGAAACAACATGCAGCTATGTCTAATAATTAACGTGACAGTTGTTGTCTCCTTTTTTAAGGTATCCAGGAGTTCAAATAGATGTGATTGCATCAGAAAGAGGAAAACAGACCTATGAGATGAACAAGAATGTGAGATGGGCTAATGCTTATGACCCTGATGATGATTTCCCTGAGCCAGCTGAGTACACTGACATGCTTGGAGTTATTAAGGTCATTGGCTGTCAAATTAAAACATTTGTATCCAAGTCTTTGAAACTTGAAGATTCAGAGATCAAGTTATTTTCAGCAAATTCACAATAGAAATAGTAAAGCATAATTCTGCTATATACTGTAATCTAATCCCAATAAGAGTGTTTCTTATTTGCAAAGTAAAAATTAATTTGCAGGCATTATCAATGTGTGTTAATTTGTAAAGAGTATACCTTTATGGTTGCAGAATAGGTATTATGACATGATCTTGTCAACCAAATTGGCAGGCCTTGGCCATGCAGCATTCTTATTTATGTCGTCTGCTAGAGATAGAGTTAGCTACATTTACCCTAATGTAAATGCAGCAGGAGCAGGACTTCTCCTTTCAGAAACATTTACTCCAGAAAGTACAAATCTTTCAGATGGTGGATATAACATGTGAGTCTTTTAGCACATGTAATTTGCAGCATTTGCCACTACATGGTTCACTAAGGTATCACAAAGTTTTATTAGATGTTTTAATCCAGCATACCCTTGTTTTAGGTATCATCAGATGGTTGATTGGTTAGGAAAACCTTTCCGAGATGTGCCGAGGCAGACAGTGCCTCCACTAAAAGTTTCGATTTCAAGGAAGCTGAAAGAGTTTGTAGAAGCAAAATATACAGTTGCAGGTGCTGAGAAAGGGAAATATATTGTAATCCATGGAATAGAATCAGATTCAAAGGCCTCAATGCAGTCCAGAGGAGATATTGATAGTTTGCTGCCTCTAGAAGTATGGACTAAAATAGCTGAGAATATAAGGTAAGAAGGTATCTTATCAATTTATTCCATACAATTCACTGATACAAGAAAAAAGTAATAAATGCATATTTTGCAAGCAGGGGATTTAAACCTGTATTTGTCATTCCACATGAGAAAGAAAGGGAAAATGTTGAAGAAATAGTTGGTGAAGACACCAGTATTGTCTTCATTACTACTCCTGGACAGGTATGTGTCCCATTTATGCAAATCTTATCAATTTCACTGAATTAACCTACAAACATATAGGATAATATCTCTTCCAAGTTCCACCAAGAACATCTGCTCGGAGCTACTAACCAATTGCAAACCAATATTGTGGGTAATAACCTTATGCTAGACTATTAGTCATGGTTCTTTCTTGTTCAGTTGGCAGCTCTAATCAATGACTCAGCTGGAGTAATAGCCACAAATACAGCAGCAATCCAACTAGCAAATGCACGTGGAAAACCTAGGTAATTCTTTTTTCTCATAATATATGTTGATAGAATAGTAAGTTGTATGCACATCTTTTCTGTTTATAGGCTCATTTTCTTTAACTGTATGTGTGTTTTTCCCTACAAATTAGGTATTGTGCAGTACAAATTAGGCTGTCAATAATAACCCAGAAAACAAATCTAATTGTACTATGAATTTAAAGAGGTGAATCTGATTTGTAATTATGGTGCCGTGTTTGCAGTATTGCACTATTTTCATCTGAAGAGAAAGGCCAACTATTTATTCCTAATGCCAATGAGAAGAAATGCAGTATTGTCCCATCTAAGACTGGCAAACTGAAAGACATCGACATTGAAGATGTAAAGCAAGCAATGCAAATTTTAGATTCATCCCTAGTTCTTGTATAGAAGAAAATGAGTCTGAATTATAATATTTACAGACTCTGATGTTTCTTGTTTCCCTCCTCTTTCTTTCGTTCTGTTTATCCTTTCCTTCCCTCTCAAATTATTTCCATATAGTACATGCAAGTCCAGAGTGTTGGAAAATCACATTGACTGATACAATGATAATTGTAATTTGTAAAACATAGATTTCAGAGAACAAGCAAATGAATATAATCGCTAATATTTGCCGTTGCAATTACATACAACAAGAAAAAGGAAGGAGCAACAGTCTCAAAAAAATTTTAAAGAGAATAATGGGCTACTAGCTTTGCAAAGGTTAAATATAAATTGGACTACAACAGAAAAATGTTCAAAGGTGTTATTTAGATAAGAATCAGTAAAGCACCTTCAAAATTGTCTGCCCCTTAACTTCTTCAAGATCATCAATTAGTGAACTGCTGCTATCGTAATCAAGAAAGTAGCTTTGCGCGAGTAGCCGGATCCTCTTTTGATTCCAGATGAATCATGAACAAGTATCCCAAAGACCACATGAGAATGTATTGAAAGGGAACCCAAGATAAACATGCAACAAGACTCAAAATGCTGCCAACATATTGAGGATCCCTTATAACCCCAAAAGGAAATTCAGTCACCCAAGGGATGTTCTTTCCGAAGCGAACGCCATAGTAAGTACCTGATTCACCAAGCAATTGGTAAACCCTGCAATCCACAGATTTTAATAAAACCATCCATATAGATAAAAGCAGCAACGTTACATAATATACTAGAGAAGTTCTATTCAATTTGGAACATAAGGAATCACTGCTATTTATTGCAAAATGATAAAACAAACAATTTGAACTTCAATAAAGCAATATTATTGTAACCTATATAAACATGCTGAATCTAACAGTTTTAATGCTATCAGACATTGCATTTAAGAAATTGTTACAATAAAATTTGCTTGATCACAAATATAACTAAAGAGTAGACAAGCAAGAAAATCATTTTGAACTTCAGGTTCAGGAGCATTCTCAAGGGAAATGCCATTTACCAAATACAGTGTTTTTGTTACAAATTATTTCAGAATGAATAATTTCAAATATGGGATTGCTGAGTTCTGTTTTTAATAAGTGAATACTGCACTTTCTTTTTTAATTATGTAGTAATTACACTGATTAATTATAGATATCAATTCGGGTTTCATGTAAACTTCATCAATATGGTTTATCAGAATTGGCAAATACAAACATAATTTCCAAAATCAAACACCAAAAGGATTAGTATTTAACCATAACAATCTGAATCTTAAACAAGAAGTCAAAACAAACTATAACTACAAATTAAATTCAAAATACCCAAAACAAACTGAAAAACGAATGCGTTAATGGGTTACCTGAAGTTGAGGAACTGGCCAAAAGCAAAAAGGGGCCAAAAGTAAAGAGGGGGAGGCCAGGTGAAGGAGGAAACAGAAAAAAGAGAAATGAACTGCACTAGTTTGATAAAATGGGAGACAAAGGCCATAACTTTACATGGGTCTCGCCCTTTCCCACACAGATTGACCCATGACTGTGGTTTTGTCCATAACCAGTAGTAGAATGGGAATGGAAGAATCACACCTATTGCAGCAAACAAACCCATATCCTTCTCCTTTCTTTCTCTAGTTGTTAAAATCTAAACTACTTTAATAAGGGAATGAGGGCTCTCTTCCAAACATAGCCCTATACCTTTCCAATATCTATTAGGAGAGAACATTATTTTTTAAAAAAATAACCATATATTTTTAATATTTACCACATTATGAGAGAATATTTTATTTCAAAAATAACCATCATCCTTCTTAAGTATTTACTAAATTATCATCTACTTTCTATTTTTTAAAATTTACTAAATTTTTTATATTACTTATTGTTATGACACTATTTTAAAACTAAAAAATTAGTTGCTATTTGAAACATTAATAGTTATCTTTTGTAAAATAAATCAAAAGAAAACTTAATCATATATATATATTTATTAAATTTTTTATATGACTTATCATTATGAGACTATTTTAGAGTAAAAATTAGTTGCTATTTGGAAAAATAATAATAAACTTTTGTAAAATAAATGAATAATGTATATAGAATTATACAAAAATTATAGGACTAAATATTAATTTTATGGTTAACAAATGGACCTCCTCCACACAAGTTAAAATTCAAAATAAGATGTACAATATATTAATCTTAAATATTTAGAAATGTTTAGTAACTTAATTTTTAAATTGTTAAGATTTACTATAACATTTTATAACTTAATATCTTTCATGAATTTAATGCTTCCTACAAATATCATTATATATAATTCATTAAAAATGTAATTAAAATAAACTTTATGTACATTAAAACATATAAAATTAATAATTAAATATTATAAAATTGAATAAAAATAAAATTACAAATGATTTATAATATTTGAAATTTCGGATAATACTTGAATTGATTGTTCACAAGAAATTAAAAGAAATAAAAAAATACCATAATAAACATGTGCATGACTTTATTATTATTCAGTAGTTTATCTTTAATGTTGATGTTCCCTAAATTTAATTTGTGATGATATATTTGTTGAATATTGCAATTTATTGAAATTGCAATTACATTTTAGGTTGCAATTATAATTTGATAATAACCTTAAAGTGAATATTCAATAGATAACAATAACTAAATAAAATTTAGTCAAGTATAGTAAGTATTAAATACAAAGAAAAATATATGTATTATATTTAATATGGTTTCATTAGAAGTTTATAGTTCTTTTATGAAATAATGTTTGGTTTTATACTTTAATGTTTGCCTTTTAAAAATGATCTCTGCTTTGAAATTTAATATTTTACAAATGGATAAATTACCCACTAAGCACGATTTATACTCATAGGTTTGGAGATAAACAGATCGGTAAGAGACAACAGAAAAGTGAAATTAAGAGTGCAACGGAAGAGACAATGAGTAGATGACATATACTACTGTTAGATACATATTGTTGTAAATAAAACTAAGAACATTTTTGTAAATATCGTATAATGTACGACGTATATGGGGACGTATATGGGGATAAAGGTGTCATACAAAACTTTCAAAGTGGAATAATAATAATAATAATAATAATAATAATAATAATAATAATAATAATAATAATAATATATGGATATTTTTATAGAAAAAATATGATTGAAGATTGAAATAAATTATTTTATATATAATGGTTCCAAAAAATAAATGTAAAAAGTATCCAAAAGTATTAAACAACTAATAAATAATACTACTTTTAAAAAAATAAGTTTTTATAATTTATGTTTTTTTAAACGAATTCCGAATTAATTGAGAATATAATATTTATCAAATTAACTGTTTAAAGTATAAAATAAATATATTTTCTTATATATAAATAATTAATTTTTTTAAAACTTATCGAATATAGTTTAATATTTTTTATAATTTATTTCATGAATGTAATTATTAAAAAAAATCATATTCATTCAAAATTCATATATAACTTATAATAAAAAAGTAAAAATACAATAAATAAAATAAAAATTAAAGTAATAAAAAATTAATAAAAATCAACGAGAAACACACATCGCTAAATAAAATGAAACAATTCTTCTGTGCACGGTGAACGAGGAAGTTGGAGTTCCCGGTGGTGGAGGAAAGCCGCCATTGGCCGGTTTTGAGGCAAACGTAGGTGGGTGCTATGCTATGGGCTGGCTGCTGGGATTAATTGGGCTGAATCATGCATAAATTTGATCCTATTTCACTCTTCAGTGAATGACATTATTTTGTCGATTCTATTTGTTGTTTTAGGAACATAATCTCTTAAATTTGACACGTACTATGCATAAGAAAAAGGAAAAATAACACAAACTAATGCCATTGTTGCACCAATATAATATAACTATAATTAAGTTGATAACTTGTTCCACTATCAAAGATATTATAAGTGGGTTTGTTGTACATTTTCTTAATTATTTCTCAAATCTTAATACAAATAGTTTTGGCAAAACGAAAGGAGCCATTTGGTGTTTCTACCGATAAAACTAAATTAACAAATTAATTAATCTGGCTTTTATAAACATAAAACAGGTACATGCATTCTGCATTGCGTAATTATTGCTTTTTGAGATAAATTAGAGAAATATTATATGGATAATCTTAATTAAATATTTGGATTTTCTCCACTTGCATATTTAATTAATGAAGTATTTATTTATAACCTTTTTTATGAAGAATATTTTCAAAGCAGAATATTTTCTAATTTAATGTAGTTTATTTATGTGCGTTTGACGGCTCCAAATATTTAATATTCTTATGGTAGTTAAGGGAATGTGGAAATATTTTAACTTAATAATTTATTTATTATAATATGGAATTGATTGTTTATTTTTTAAATCATCCGTAGAATTAGTATATAAGAAGCATAAATCATGTATATAATTTTTTTTAATGCAAAGTAGGACATAGGAAGTGGCGTCAGTTCACTTTAAGTATATTTGTTCTTGATTTTAATTAATTAAAATAATTGTCCACTAGCCTTCTGGTCATAAATAAGTCATAAACTAGTTTAATACGTATGTAATATGCACATTAATCTACCAATTTAAAACATGTTAAAGAATTATGAAATCAAATAACCGCCAAAACATAGATTTCACCCTTTTTTTTTTTTTGACATTTTCCTTGTTTACTCTAAGATAATTTTTTACGCAATTTCACCCTTAATATCGATTAAACCCAGCCAAACTTTTTGGCCATAAATGAAAAGAAGATAAAACTTTGAGGACCTTTTAATAAGACCCCTGAGAGCACAGACATCAGTAGGTCAACTAGATGGACGAGGTATGGATGGGATTATGCAATCCTTTAAATGGAAAAGGTCTATTGAAATAATAGAAAAAATAGAAAATTGAAATAATAGAAAAATATTGGCAGTATACTGGAACTGAAATGCCAGAAATCTAACAAGGTCTTCCCCAAATTAACTAACAGAACCCTGATTTCTTGATTATCTCCATAGATTTCGTCTTTCTTCATTAACTTGAGCATGACGAACTTAGAGATTACTGGACAAACCTCAATAGCGATTGAAAGTGAAATGGCCAGTCTGAAGTGTGGTTGTGATGATACCTATTTAGTGCACATATCTCAGAATTAGAGCAACCTAGGGACACAATATTATTGATATCCTAACTGAAAGTTAAGTGTGGTTGTGAAGATACCTACTTGGTGTTCATTTTTTGTGGCTAAACCTTGAATGACTAGCTAAGATGGTTTATTGTTTGAGTAGGAAGAATATGAGGACAAAGCAATGAAAGATCATATTGCTATGCTATAGCGATGGAGAAGATGCAGCTAATGTGACACTACATCACAAAAGCTACCGAGGTTGATATGTATTGGATAAAGATTGGTGTGATTAGCATATTAATGGCAGTTGTTTCGACCTTCTTAATTATCATGTGGATTAGAGTTGCTTTCTTTGATAACAATTGTTCTAGATTTAAGGCGAAAGAGATGGATGGTGTTGTGATTGTTGAAATAGGTTTAACGTTTGTGGTCAATCTATTAAGTCAATAATACGGTCTTATCTTGGTTCATAGTTGCTCAAATTAATGTGTCACAAACTTACTTTGGATTAATTTTGGTCCAAAGTTAACAAATTAGGTCGCTTATTGTTTTGTTAAGACGTCTTTGTTCATGTTTTATTTATTAGACTGAGATGTTAACCCTCTTTTTTTTTTTTTTTGAAAAAAGAGTTAAAACTAAAAAATTCTTCTAATTAGGATAAATAATAGCATCAATACATGGTCGAACATCTGAATCCACAGCTAAATGGATCGTCCAAACCTCACTATATTCAATCAATGAAACAATCACACATGAATGATTCTTGTAAAAAAAAAAAATAATAATAATAAATTAAATCTGAAGGTATTGCATGAAAAATATGCAACCAAACAGCAATGAATGTCCCATATTTGCAAGAAAATCCGCCACCCTATTAGCTTCCCAATATGAATGCCATGATGATAATAATAAAGTCTTACATAATTACATTTAAAAAGAAAAAAGAAAAAATGTTATGAATTTTATTTATGAATTGACAATATATAAATTATTTGAAATAAAATGATTTATATTAAGATTGAATTGTTGCGTATGGGTGACATAAGATAAAAGAAAGATTGTGAAGATATGATTTAGATTCATTAGAGATTTTAGTGTATTGGACAATAAGGATGAGAATGAACCCTAGATTTTAGTAGTCTTAATTTCACTTTCAACGCAAATCAGAAGATATCTAAAAAGTGGGATGCAAAGAATGGCATAATGGAATCGTATTTCATCAAAGATTTTTAACCAATCTATGCATTTTTACCACAATCTCTCATTCATTTGTTCTCAGAATCAGAATCCTCTTATTTACATCCATCCATCAATCTATTAAATATAAATGAAGTGCTACTTTTGTTAATTAACAACTATCGCCCGCTCCTTAATTTCAATTTAAAACTTAAGAAAGTATCATTAAACTATAACAAAAGTATTTTAAAATGGACAAATTACTTTCAACTGTGAACCATTTTGATTTAAACTTGAATCAGCTAATTAATAAATTATTAGAAGATAATGCTAGAAAAATGTATGGATAAACACAGCTTACTATGTATCATATATAATTAAAAGCAACAGATAAATATTGTAGATAGTACTGAAAATTTGGAGCAATTGCTGCGCAATATTTCTGTAAATGTTGAGACAAGATAAGAAAAGACTTTATATCTGTTTGCATGGATTACATATGAATTATAATTTCCGACAACCACTGGGAAAAAAAAAATTAAAGATGTTCACAACTATGTCAGGGGAAGGACACGTATGCTTATCGTTTATACTTGTGTCCGTGCTGCTTCTATGAATAATTTACTGAAACGATTCTTTTTTTTTTTTAATTCTGAAATGCTAAAAATGTTGTGAATTTTTGAAAGAAATTTTGTAGCCACAAATTAAAGTTCATTCACTGAATTCTAGAGAAGCCAATTTTGGTAAATTTGGTACATCTTACTTCAATTTCAGAATAATTTTGATTTATATTTAGTAATAATTGACCATTCCTTTACATTGTATCATAAAAAAAAGAAACCTATATACTATTATATTAACCTTCCAAGTGCTCAGGTGTCATTTCTGTACTATAAATAATTATCTACAAAGTAGAACACAGATTATTTGTGTGTCATTATTAAATTCATAAATCTACAAGCATTAAGAAATTTCAAATAATTAATCAATTAGAACGCGGTACGTTGGTCATCTTATTTATTACGAAAATTATAGGATGTTGAGTTCCATTTCTACTAACCACATTTAGTGTAAGAAAAATATTATCCGATTGCCTAGCCAATAATATTAGTCAGTCAGTTAACGGTGGTGTCTTTTATATTGAATGAAAAATTTGAAATAATTAAGTTTGAAGTTTGACATGAGAACTATTTCTTATTTAATATTTAATGGATAAAGATAAGATGATGAAATGAAGCACTTTTCGTATTTATATTTGTTTTTAGTTTAATCATAAGTAATGAGATATATTGGATATAATTTAACAAAAAAACGTTGTATTCATTTATATATATTCTAAGAATAAAGTATATATTTGGTATCCCCTTTTCTTTTTATGGAGTATGAGAAAATAAAATAGAACACTTGATTTCCAAATTATTGGTCATTCATTCTGCCTTATAGACTGTTCAAATCCTTATTTTCTGACTCTTTCTCTTTTAAAATTCTAGTCAAAATTAACCATAAACTTTTGATTCAATCAAAGTGGCCTCATAAATCTAAATCATTGGATAAAAATGGAGAAATCCATTAATTAATTACACCCAATATTTCTCCAAAAAAAAAAATCTGCTTAACTTTGTCTCTATAAGCTGGTCGGTGACCTCGTTATTATTTACTAGAGATCTAATTATACAAGAAAGAAAGCTCCTTTATATATATATATAAGCAAGCTCATGTTCTTTTTATAAATTATATAAATTACATAAAATTTCAATAGTCTTAAGTAATATTTAACTGTTACCAAAACATTATAAGCTAAAAATCTATTTTACTAAAAAGAAAAAATATAATTTCTAAAAAATCAATTTCAAATCACATATCATGTAGATTAACTGGTTGAGAGCTTGTTCAAATTTTATGAAAAATTCTTGAGTTTAAATTTTAAAAATGCAATTATATTAAAATTGGTGGGAAAAATTTTGTCATTTTTAATAGTCCTATCCGATTTGAATTTGGATAAATCAACATGTAATAACTAAAAATAGCCGATTGCTAAATTTAAAAAAAAATAAAAAAATATATCATAAATTGTTGGAAAAACAAAAAAAGAAAAAAGAATAATGTTAATTAGAAAAGATAAGGGTTAATTAAAAGTGAAAGAAAGAATGGGTATCATATCATCATATGCACAAGAAACATTCACATGATAAGCAAAAAACGTGGGGGGAAAGCATGATTCTCACCACCTTCTCCAATTATTGGTGAAATTAGGTTTATATATATATATATATATATATATTTTTTTTTTTTCTAATTCTATTATTATTATTATGGCTTCCCATTAGGACACACATTTTGCTTCTCTTAGAAATCCCACACTTCAATTGGATTACTCTCTCATTTATCCATTCTATACCACCTATTATCCACTAATACAACTACAATCACTTTCCTTTAATTATCCTACTAATTCTTTTCTTAATTACTCTCCTAAGCCTAAATTAAAGATGCCCCCAAACTTCTTAATTTGTTTTTGTTCCCTTTTTGCCAAGCAAGTTCCCAAATTGAATTTTGATTTCTAAATTTTGGATAAATTTAATTTATATCTATAACCACGTGCGGAATGAATTCAATCATTTATTATTAGACACGTTTTAAACATTCATTACAGCATCAAAAGTAATCACTTCCGTTATGAGACAGAGATATCGATAATAACTGCTTCCGTTGTCCTATCGTACATTCTTTGATCGATAATAACTGCTTCCGTTGTTCTATCGTACATTTTTTTGTCTTTAATTTCTATAACATACAGTTATACAGTTATTGTGAAAATAGCAATATCTAAAATTATGGTTGTATTGCAGAAATGGTGGTGAGTGAAAAAAATAATAATCTTATGATTGTTAAATAAGATTTAAAAATCATCATCATTATCATAAAACAGTGATTAGCATCGGCTTGTGATATTGCACATGATGAAGACCAAGTACCTTATGAAGCAATAATTGTAACCATATCTAATATACTATAATCATTCAATTAAATTAATGAAAAGACTCTTTTTTTTTTTAAAAAAGAATTAAAAGCTAAAAATAACAGTAATTAATATGCATCTTGCGGCTGCATAGAGTTTACTTGTATGGAATGTGAATTATAAATTAAACTCAATTTTTTTTATAAAAAAATACTAATAAAACTCCACCAAAACCGGCTAAGCTGCCACGTCAGCACTCCCCACTAGCCCAAGAATCCACATATAAATATAAGTAACCCATCACTATATTATTATCAACACACATAATCACATATTTTTCATTCTCACTCTCACTAATATATGTCACTCAAAGTAGCAGCTGATAACTTCCCACCATTCCCGGTGGCAGAGGCGGCCAATTCAGTGGTGGTTAGAGAGTACGATGAGCGGACCGATAAGGCGGTGGTGGAGGAAATGGAGAGAAGATGTGAAATAGGACAAAAAGGAAAACCTTCTCTTGTCACCGACCTGTTAGGTGATCCAATTTGCCGTATTCGCCATTTTCCTTCTCATGTTATGTTGGTAATAATAATTATACATCAATTTATTATATTTTCTTTAAACTTTTGTAGTTAAAAAATGAGTGTTTTATAATTAAACATGTACATGTAATTTGATTACAGGTTGCAGAATATGGAGAAGAGAAAGAAATGGTTGGAGTTATAAGAGCTTGTGTTAAAATTGTGAAAAGAGGGAATCCATTTTTACCTGATATTAAAGCGGCTTATATTTTGGGATTAAGAGTTTCTCCAATGCACAGGTTTGAATTAAAATCTCATCTTTTTAATAGAGAATTTTTTAATTAATTAATTAAAAAAAAAATAGTGAACGTTGTGTTAAGATAAAAAGAATTGCAGAACAGCACATAAATAGTGAGAGTAACAGAAGAAGACAGTTGGATTTAGCTTATCATTTGCTCTTCAGTTACAAAAATTTCGGTTACTTTTACTAAAAAATACAAAGAATAGCCATTGGCTGTTCAACTACTCAAAATTAAGACAAAAACATAATTTCAGTTTCATTTCATTGGGAAAACGGCTAAATTTTGAAAAAAGAAAAAATAAGGCTAAGTAGAAGTAAGAAAATAGTAGTGGTCCAGTGTGAATATATTATAATTTTGTGGGTTCAAATCAAAGCATTCCCACCCCACAAAACAAAAAATAAAAGACGATTAGATTCTAACATAAAGAGAAACTATTTGTTCCTCGTATCATGGAATTAAAATGCAAGCTAGCCTGTCATGACACTTGTATTACCTTTTTTTTTTTTTTTTTACTTCATTTCTTCTATTTATTAAAATATTAATCATGTTTTAAATTTTAAAGCTTTGACATTAGTATTATTTAATTTACTACTCTAATTATTGCATTCTAAGTGTATCTTATACTAAATAACATAACATAGACCAAATAAATATTTAATTAAAATATAATCTCTCTCTTCGATTCTTATTATCCTATTAAGTTTATTTATGTCATTTAATTTATAGAAAAGTAAAGGAAATATTTAAAAGAAAAGAATATTGCTTATATAAAAATAATGTTTGATCTAAGATTCTAGCATATGCCACTAAAGTTTTATAGTGCTATTCCTTCGGCTTGTCTAATATAATTAACCAAAAGCCTTTCCTAGATGTGACCTTCATCAATGGATTTGCATATTTTTATTACTTCTAAATATCCATTCAGAAAATATTGTTCTGTTTTATTTTAATTAATAATTACCTTCATTTTATTAATATGTTACTTTTTTTTAATGAATACAGAAGGCTTGGTATTGGCACAAAATTGGTTGATAAAATAGAAGAATGGTGCAAGCAAAATGGAGTGCAGTATTCTTACATGGCTACAGATTGTGCAAATGAACCTTCAATCAATTTATTCACTAGAAAATGCAGTTACGTTAAATTCCGTACTTTATCAATGCTGGTGCAACCTGTTCATGCTCATTACAAGTCAGTAGGCTCAAAAAATATCGCAATTGTTCGGCTTACGCCGAAAATGGCTGAATCAGTATACCGACGAACATTTTCAACAGCAGAGTTTTTTCCGAAAGACATAGAGGCAATTTTATCTAGCAAGCTAAATTTGGGCACATACATGGCAATGCCGAAAAAAAGTCTCCCAAAATGGGACCCTAAAGAAGGAATTTTACCCTCAAATTTTGCAATACTGAGTATATGGAACACAAAAGAATTGTTCAAATTGCAAGTGAAGGGAGTGTCCAAAATAGCATATGCATGTTGTAAGGGATCAAGGTTTATAGATTCGTGGATGCAATGCCTAAAGTTGCCTTCATTTCCTGATGTTTTTAGAAAATTTGGAGTTTATTTCTTGTATGGGTTACACATGGAAGGTAAGGGTGCTTCGCGGCTGTTAAAAGCTCTATGTGCCTTTGCTCATAATATGGCCAGAGATGATGATGGTTGTGGGGCCATTGTTGCTGAAGTGGGGCAGGGTGACCCTGTTAGAGACTTCATCCCTCATTGGACTAAGTTTTCCTGGGCTGAAGATTTGTGGTGCATCAAGAAGCTTACTGGTGATGATAGTTTTGGAGCGTCGGATTGGATGACTTCTAGACCTTCATCTTCGGTTATTTTTGTTGACCCACGTGATTTTTGACAAGTGTAGTAGCTATATGTTCATCTTTATACTTGAAAAGTGAAAAATGCTGATACTCAATTTTGCACAGATTTTCTTTAGACATTGTTGATAATTTTCATTCTTTTCCTTTTCAACGAACAGAAATATTCAAGGAGGCGAAGCTAAAATTTAACCTAATATTTTCCCAAAAACTAAAAAACATAAAAGGCTCCGTTAGATATCCATATATAGACATGGCTACGGTTGAGCCGGCTGCGCCAGACGAGCCACGGTTCGGTGGAGAAGGGAACCGGGACCGGACCAATGATCGGCAGTTTATTACCTGCTGGTTAACCAACGGTTCACGGTTCAGACGGCGGTTTCTAGCAAACCGGTTAGTAAGCGGCTCGATGCTTTCCGAACAAGCAGTTTGAATTGGTTCAGAACTGTTTTTTTTTTTTTTGAATTATATAGGTGGAAAAAATATTAGTAGTGTGTAATTTTTATAAAAAATTTTTAAGAATATTTTAATTTGATGGGAAAAAATTGAAGTTTTAAAAAAATTAAATGAAAACGAATAAAATAAAATTGTAAACATGGAAAAAAATAAAAGAATTAAAAAAAATTAAAATTTTATTCATTGAATAAAATTTGCATTTTTTACGATAAAATCGAATAATTGAAACTAAAATTATTAGAAAATGTAAAAGAAAAAAATGAACTTCCAAATAAATTTTCTATTTTTCAATATAATTTATTTTGCCTATATATTTTTATTTGGATAAAAGAATCAAAGCTCCTCTCACTTTAATTGAAATTTCGAACCCCAATTTTATTTTTTTACCTAAATTTTCGGCGGCTGAGCTGTCGGTAATTTCTCAATTCTCATCGAAAAAAGAAGTTCAAACGTCTTATTTTCGTGTCCAATCACCGATGCAAGCTTGTGTTTCAAGGTTCTCCACTTTTAATTGAGTTCTTTTTTCCGAAAGGAAAAGACCTCCGCCATTAAATGTTTGCTCCACCACCACTGTTGAGACCGTTGCCGCCAAAACTTCTTTTGCAATTTTTGCCATTATTGGGAATGTATTTTTATGTCGGTTCCACCATTTCAAAATGTCGAAGTTGATCGCATCGGTTGACTCACCTACAAATTTAAATTCTATAGACAAGTATTTGTCAAGTTTCAGATAGGATTGGTCCCCCTCGGCCTTTTTTTAAGTTAGAAATAAATAAGAGACATTTTATTTTGGACTGATATCCCACTTGGTCAGGCTGAAGCAGAACTCACTCTAAGGTCAGTACTAGTAGCTGAAGCATTATTATTTGAAAATTCAAGAAATAATTCATTAATTATTTTCTAGTTTCATTAACAAGATTAGAAACATTAACTTGTTCTTTTTCAAGTAACTGTAAAGTGTTATAATAAACTTCTAAAATAGTTTTTGAAATTTCTAGTTTACACCTAAGATAAAAAACAACGACAACAAAAAGGAGAGGTGAAATATTTTTAAAATAATTCAATCATATAGTTTTCATAACTTGAACACAATCTTTTAAATACGTATCATTTTCAAACATATGCAATGCAATATATCAACAACATTTACATTACATTAAAGAATAATATGCGATGTTGGTTTATAAACATGACAAAAAATATTTGTAGCATCATTAAAAACTTATAATAAATTAATAATTTGATTACAAATTTCACAACATTATTGATAAATTACAATGTCATAATTTTCTTGTAAATTATAAAAAACACGCAATGCATCTTTATATTGATTTGATTGTGATAATAAACTATTTGTAGAACTTCACCTATGTACAATATTACGATGAAATTCAGTTGGAGTCAAATTATTAGTTCTATAAAATTTAAGCCAATTTTTCATGAAATTACTATAACTATAAAAATCTTCAATTACATTTTTAATAGGTGCAATATGTACATCTAAATATTGTAAACAATATTGTACACATAAATTTAAAACATGACATACACATCTAATATGAAAAAAATTTCTGCAAATATTTAGTTGACAAAAACCTTTTAACTGAGAAATGAATGCAGTATTAGATGTAGCATTATTAAAAAAAAAAGTCCATATTTTTTTCACTAATTTATATTTAAAATAATATTTAATTATATTATAAATATTTCCAGCAGCATGTTTTTCGTCAAAAGCACGAAAATCAATTATTTTTTTGCAATTGTCAATCTTTATCAATATAATGCACAGTCAGACCCATATATGAATGATTATGTCAATTATCAGTCAAATATTAGAGCAAATTAAAACACGACCATCCATAATAGCAAATTGAGAAATTAAATTTTTCTTTCTTTCTTTATACAAAATTAAAATACTTTTTTTTTGTATTTCTAACAACACATTTAACTAGAGACTTAATGCAGGATTTTAAAAGTTTAATAAATTCACATTTTTCACCAAAAGAAAAACTTAATTTTTCAATACATATAAATTCAGCTAAACTTTTTTTTTTTTATAATCTTTTTCATTAAAATTAAGATTTTAATTTTTAGAAGTAGTGTATCCAGAAATTTGCGTTGCGTTCTTTTTTTCTCCAAACACTATATAGAGTGCTTAACTTCCAAATGTCTTTTCACCTTTTCATTGTTCCATATCTTCCGCCTTGCTTCCGTTTGTAGCCGGTGTTGCAAATACTTGCAAATTTAGAAATATTTATTATTTCCAACGGATTCCTTTCTAAAATGTTGTGACACATTGCTTGTATGCCTTTGAAAAATAAATTGCTCTTGTTGTGTGTTCCGACTTCCTTCTCTAGTTGTATTTCACCATTAAACATACCGTGTTTGTGGTTGTGACGGTGGTGGTGGTGGCATCTCGGTATTTGAATTTTAACGGCACTCTTCAGTTATGAAGTCTTCCACCGGTGTCAGTGCATTTATCAGAATACCACCAATATACATGTGGGCTCTTGTCAGATCTGGAGAAAAATCAAAGAAATCGTGAATTGTCCTGTTTCCAATTTCCTGAATTTTTGGTTCCTTATTTTTCCTCCGGCGGCGCTTGATCCAAATTGAGACATTTTTTTTAAATAAAACAAATAAAATTAATATAACTTGAGGAATATAGTAGTAGAATAAGTATAGTAGTAATTAGGAAGAGAAAAAAAAATATTAGCACTAAGAGATTTAATGAAATGTATAAAGAAAGTATTAGAGAGTAGAGAAATATTAAAAAAATTTTGTAACCAAAATGAACCAATTCACCTCCAATTTGTAGACAACACATAAATTTTTCGGAAGTAAAATACCATCGAAATATAATAACTGTTGGAAGGGGCAAAATTCAAAAAAAAAAAAATCTGTCATTTTAACGTTAGGCCCGCTGCGGTCCAGCGGTTTAGTCCGTGGGTTGGCCCAGCAATCCACAACGATTCAAGGCCGTAGGGAACCTAGGCGGACTGACAATTGTGCAGACCGGTTTCACAAGTTCAAACCAGTGGTTAATTGAAAAAAAAAAAATTTTCCGGTTAACTGACGATTTTTTGGATGGTTCACAGAAGGTTCCGGTTCATAGCGGACCACAGTTTAGAAAATGGTTAAACCTGAACTAGTCTCCTCATATTACAGTTTCGGTTTGGGCTCTTCAATTATGGTTCTATCTCGGACCGGTTTCGATTAGCCGGCCGGTTGATTTTTTCGGGTCAAACCAGTCAATGACATCCATATACCAATCCCAAAAGCTACTATCTATAAGATTTTTCTTTTTTTTTTAAAAAAAAATTAAACCATATGTATCACTAGTGCACGAAATTATACCTGATCGAATTGGGGTAAAATGTTTTGGACAAATATTTCTCCATACAAAATAATCGAAATCTCAACTTTTAATTAAAGAGTAAAGTGTCAAAATACTCAGACTATCGTGTCAATTTCATGCTGAACAAGAACACATGTGGACACTTAGAGATGAATATGAAAATATCATCCATAGGTTTCAATGTTTAATATATTTTAAGCTAGATTATGAATGGTTGATTGGAATTTAAATTGAATATTGTAAACAGACATAATACGATAAAGGATTGGAATTTTATAGCTCCTTTATCCCAGAAAAAGAAGTAAGGAGAGACAATAACCAAAAATGAAGCAGACAGAATCCATGAATGTGGCTCCATTGTTAATCTACATTTGAGTTATGGTCCCCCACCATCACCATGCAACCACCTTCTTAAAAGAAAAAAGTCTTTTAATCCTTTCGGCTAATAAAGTTTTAAGAATTTAATTATTAGTAAAAAAACTCCACCAACTTAAATTAAAGAAACAATTAGGGGTTATAATAATTAATTAAAAAAGCAAGTAACACCACCCCCCAGCCTAACGTGTGTCTTTTTATTTCTATTTTGTTTTAATAATAATTTGTATTAATTCTAACCCTACCCATGAAAACTTGACACCATTTGAACATTGTTTATGAAAAATTAGTTACCTCTTAATAATTAAATTATGATTATTATTCTTCAAAAAAAATTATGATTATTATTTTTATTTTTGTCGTGTTTTACTTCACAAAATAGATAATTCCAATCCAAAAGATTTAAGTCAAATATAACAAAAAAAAAAAGTTTTCCTATATAAATAGAACGGATGGAATATTATTTAGTTTCCACAATCATAATAAATATCTCATTATTGTTTATACACCTTGTTTATAATAAAGTTGAATATGATTCGAAAAAAAAAATCTAAAAGTTGAATACGTAGCTAAATATTTGAATTGAAAAATGATTTGAGAACATTTTCAAAAAAGAAAATTTTTTTTTTATCGGAATACTAAGGATGAATTGGCTTTATTTTTTTTTTTTTGGAGACACCAAAAAAAGGATGCTAACTGGTCCAATTATACTATTGGTACGATATAAAAGTATTTAATAATGAACATATTAACTTAAGCTAAATAAGAACAAGAATCAACATTTTTGAAATTTTAAAAAAAAAGTTAATATGTTTTTGTGGAGATCCATAGAGGGAGCCAGCCTTTCTTGTCTTAACTCGGACTCACGGGTCGGGAAGTTAATTTTAGGCTTACGACATCATTTGCAAGAAAAGTGAAGACCATAATTTCAACAGCTTTTCAATTTTAGATTCTATGTTTTATAAAACGTGACGTGATCTTCAATTCTAACGTTTTTTCCTTTAGTATAATATAAAAGTAGTAATTGGTTTAATAATAATAATACTAATAAGTAATAACTGAAAAAAGAAGTCCAAAATCTTAACAGACAAATGTATATGTGGCTTATGGTCTATAGCTAAATCAGTTGAACATCACATGGTTGAAGCTTTGGCCAAACTTGCAAATTTGGAGCAGTGATCTTGCAAAAGAGCCTGAGGGTTACCTTGCTCAATCTACACGGCCAGATCAAACATTACTATCCCTTGCTGATGAAATAATTTATTGTTCAAAATGAAATCAGAAACATATGCATACCACAATCCCTTGCTCAAGTACAAGGATGTTGTCCATATTCATTACGCTGGAAATGCGATGTGCTATTGTGATCACTGTCATTCCTTTGCATTCACTTCCTATTGTATTTTGTAGCACTGCAGCTGTTTGTGTGTCCACACTCGCTGTACATTCATCCAGACATAGCACCTAACATTTTCGTTTCATTTTGCATTATCCGTTCAGTTAATTGGTTCTGTATCAAATCATTCCTGCAGAAAGCATTTTTATTTTTTACCTTAGAAGACTTCAGAAGAGCTCGAGCCAGACATAGCAGCTGCCTTTGTCCGACAGAAAATGAGGATCCTGATTGCTTCACGTGAACATCCAGTCCACCTGCCATTTCTACTTCCTCTTTGACATGGCATTTCTCCAGAATACTCCAGATTTCCATGTCATTACTTGTCTGTTGAGGATCCAAGTTTTCCCTAGATATTCAAAAAATGAAAAAAAAAAAAAAGAAAAGAAAGAAAATGCATAAATTAATTGTTTAAAATTGATGTAATCAAATTCAAATCATTTCTTTGAACTGCTTCTCAACAATTAAGGAAGTCCATCATTGAACAGTCCTAGACTCCTAGTAGCAGGGCCTGCAATTGATCAATAAACAAAATTGGATGAGCATTACCTTAATGATCCTTCAAATAGGAAGGGACTCTGGGGAACAACAGAAAAGCATGTGCGGAGATCTCTAACAGGAACATCGATTATGTTAATACCATCAACCAAAATATGACCACCACATATTGGAGTGAGGCGGAAAAGGGCATTCAAAATGCTAGATTTTCCTGCACCTGTTCTTCCAACAATCCCACTCTGTTTGAAATAAATTTCCAACATGAAAAATTGGCTAATATAGAGTTTTAAATCCGAAACTGAGTCATCAACGCAGAGTCATGGAGCTCAGCACCACTCACCTGAGTCCCTCCAAGCAATGTGAATGTGACATCACTTAGAGCAGGTGGCAAAGATGGCATGTATCTCATCGTAACATTCTGAAATTCAATTTGTCCTTCAAACGGCCAATAAGGATTCGGCGATACTGATCCTCTAAACTCTTCTTGGGGAATGTCCATATACTTGGAGGACAAATAGTGTCAGAAATTAAAAAATACAGTTTATGAAAGAAACAGACTCTATCTGGATACCTGAAGAGCTCTCTCAACAGAAACCATTTCCTTCTCTGTTTCAGTAAAACTTGTCAAAAAACTTCCTAATAGTGACACTATTGGAGCTGCATATGAGAGAGTCAAACCAACCTGTGAAAGCACACAAATATGTCAAAATGACATATAATCTCACTACTTTAAAAGCTTATCTAAAAATGAAGGCTAAAAATTGAAGACCAACAAGAGCCAAGAGATTTGAAGAGAGTACCAGGCCAGGAGTGCCAAATCTAATTGGAAAATAACCATGTGATCCAACAACAGCCATTGTGGCAACAAATGAGATGATAAATGCTGCTAACAACTAAAAGACAGTCCACCAGTAAGTAGATTAACCAGAGAAGTTATATACCTTACTATTTTTCTAAAGCTAAAACGTAATAGAAAAAAAGACTTTTACAGTACGAATCGCCTGACATAACATTCTCAATGCATGCACATTTCAACATCCTGAGCTTACGAAAATTACAACCATTTTACAGCCTTTGTCTCTGATAAATACCTGAAGACGCAAGGAAAGCCACAAACTTGCTATTATCTCTGAGTAAGAAGTTCGCTGATATAGGGTCACTTGCTCAGTGAATTTAGTCAAGAAGTAGTCCTGTTCACAAGTCACAACAGCATCAGTATTTATCTGCTAAATTAGTACAAATACAACGTAAGAAAGATAAGATGATCTATTTCCTGGCAGATTGTGTGAAAATATTTACTCTGAAAACATTCAAAGGAGATTTGGGAAAAAGATATTTTGTTTAGCATGCAAATTAATTACTTGGAAATGGAGAGAGAATATAAAACTTAGTAAAAATTATTGAACTTCCCCGCCTCTAGAGAAATGCTTTGGCCTTTTCTTATCTTTTTGGGACTGTGCCGGTTTATCATCCTTTGGCATACAGAGGAAAAAATATATATAACTCGCTTAAAGCTCTAGCGGATATTCTAAAGGGTCTTTTTATGTATTTCTACCTCAGATTTAAATGCCCTTATAGTGGACGACCCATCAAGCGTCTCTGTGAAGTTTGCATATATAGGTGAACGGGAGACACTGTCCAGCCTTCGAAGTTCCCTTGAAGTTGATCTGTAGAAAAACTGAAGAACTCCAACTGAGTAGAAAGCTCCAAAGTTCAAATATTTCTATCCACTTTCTATTTAATTTTCACAGTATTATCATATTCAATTTACACAAAAGGTTGTAAATACTCTTGAAAAGTTGTTGTATTTCTAAATATGCTACTTTACCTCATCCATGCTGTTAACTCATTTCACTCCTTGAATTGCAACCAATATGGTTCCTAGAAACAATTCAAGGGTGCAAGAAACATTTCTGTGCATGTGTTGAACTATCACTTGACATAGAGCATCCAATCACACAAGATATATGATACATCCTTTTTCTTACATAATTAAAGGAAGCTGTCATTCATATACCTGTAGCCTGCTGTAAATCAACCAAAATGGCAACAATAAAAGCAAGAAGACAACCTGCACATGAATGCATATCCAGTAAAGGAAAAGTTTTGTGCTTACAGAAAGAACAGGAAATTAGGAATTGAATAATAAACCCAAAACGAAGAATTTTATGATTACCTGCACATATATCAAAATCATTGCTATTCCCAACAGACCAACAAAATTTGCAACAAGGATATTGAGAATGAAAGGAAGAGAATCATCTATGGTATAAAGATCAGAAGATAGCCTAGAAAATGCAATAAATATGTTAAAATTTGCCTAGACAAATATTACAGACAGTAATTTAGATAGAATCTTATTATGACCTGTTTAGTATCCTTCCAGCAGGCGTTTGATCAAAAAACTGTACGGGTGCATCAATAAGTTTATTGAGCAAAGTATTGTGCACCTTAACTGCAGCACGTAAGCCACCAAATGCAAATGAGAATGCCCTCACCAGTGTAAGAGACGAATTTATGAGACAAAAAATGCATAGTACCACCTGTACCATTGGTTTCCAAGTCAAACAAGAATGAATTAAACATGTGTGATAACAAGATTCCTTACCTCCTTTTTCATCCCTATGTTCGCTTATAAAAAAAAAAGATATGTGATAACACGTTAAAACAGATAACAGCAAAGGCAAATTGCTACACACAACACGACTGAAATATCAGAAAAAGAAAAGGTCTTTTATTAAGTATATGTTCGAAAACTTGACTTCTACACTAGACAAGTTATTAGATCAGAACTAAAAAATGAGAATAGAATAAGATGATTGCAACTCTGATTAATTATGAGAACCTGCTATAAGGTTTTTGGAAAGATGGCTACCAATATTGACTCCTTTTCCTTAAGATAGTTTCTTATATTTGGTGGATTGCAACTTAATATGTCAAAGCTTGCATGATTGATCTGTTTCACTTTTGTATTATTATTAGGAGCTAGAATTGTTTCATGTATTTTTATGCAGAATAAGAAAAGATCTAAAACGAAAGGGTCCATGAAGTAGTGCAGTTAAACAGCATTATTAGTGATAGTATTTTGTGAAGGAAAAGGAATTACAAGATAGAAGGATGAGGAGTAGTCTTCCTGACTATCGACCCAATAGGACAGCCATAGATCATTTCCATTACGAGAAACTTGCATTAAAAGAGCTGAAAGGCATATTACAACTGTTATGAACCAGCCAGAAAATGCTGCGTAATTCCTGTGAAAAAAAAAAACAAACTGTAAACATCAACAATCCACGAAAAATATTCAGTTATACAAGAGTTTCACAGGAACCAGAAAGATGACTAAATGGAAGAGCTTAGATAGTCCCTGCTTAGAAAATATTAGAATCCCTTATAGCTTATAAGCAATGAATGTTGTGGCAAATTATAAATTTTATTTATTCCATAAAAGTTATTACTTACTTATATACATCAAGTTCAACTCTGCCTTCTTTCCTTATCTCCGCTTCAACAATCTCTTGTGCCTCCTCCGAAATGTGGCTAGATTCCAGAGTGAGGCCATTTCCACCTTCCAGAGAACTACTTAAGCCGGTTTCTTGTCCTTGAACCGTAGATAGTGTATCCAATTCATTATGTGGAGAGAATGCCGAATATGATGATATTGCCAAGTCATTAGAACTTCCAACCCATTTCACGTGTCCCTTATCCATTACAACAACAATATCAGCAGAAGATATTGCCTGCATACGTTAAGACATGACATCATGTCAGGACAAGTTCCCTACATAATAGTATCTTTTGAACTTAAATGACATTGCTGCTTCAGAAAAGAATTAAACAAGCATATAAGGTGCTGCCCTAATCCTGTTGCTGAAAATTTCTGAAAACTGGATTCTGTTTAGTTGCAACACTGGAAATCAATTGCAAAATTTCTTGTGTACGGAATAGTATAGAAATTTTTGAAGATTCTTACATAGATAGAACAATAATAATCTTTGGTTGAATTCCTTAAAAACGGTTCCATTTTTTCCCTAAAAAGGAAAATGTTTTCCTTGAACTCATTTCTCAATGTGCTCAAAACATTAAAATATTCCGAAAAATGGTTTCAGTTCCACAAACAAACGAAAATATTGAATGCAGAAGTTCAAGCAAAGAATTGTATTTAAAAAATACCTGAACATTATGGGTACAAAGAACACGAGTCTTTTGATCCATGAGAGGACCAAAAATAACATTAGTTAAAATCCATCTTCCAACTTCAGAATCAACTGCACTTAGGACATCATCAAGCATACATACATCTGATCCTTGATAAATGGCTCTGATGCACATCATTTTTCAGATAGATAGAAGAAAAAGGATTAAAATACAGTTGGAAAATAAGATTTTTACTATTCACTGATAAAAATACAAAAGGTTTCAAGATGAGAAAACCTAAATTGCACAGAGGCATGAACTGCCGTTATAAGAAATAAAATAAAAAAATATTAAGCTGATTTTTATCAAGGAAGAAAAACACGAAGTGAAATTTACCTCGCCAAAGCAAGACGAGCTCTCTGTCCTCCTGATAAGTTGACTCCTTTCTCTCCAACATAAGCCATGTCACCTCCAGCCATCAATGAAATATCAACATCCAGTGCACAAGCCTTTATAGTATCTGAGAATCTGTGTAGGAAAATAAAAATGAGTTCCCATGTGGAAAGCATGAAAATATCTTTCCATATTGGGACAACATGCTACAGCTATAACCTAGAATTATAATTTTTACATTCCTTCTTAATAAGACTAGCAAATTGACAAAGCATTCGCAATCAAAGACGAAATAACATAATAAGGATTCCCAGCTCAAATAAAGTAAAATCATTTCAACAGGATAACGAAGTTAGACCTTTTTTGTTCATAGATCTTCCCAAATAAAATATTGTCACGGATTGTTCCAGACAATATCCATGGAACCTGCAATTTCAGAAAGAAAAAAAAGGTAAATAAAATTACTTTTCATAAAAATTGAGCAAGCTATGCAAACACAAACCAAGGAGAATTCTGTAAACCTGTGGTACATATGATATAGATCCATTTGAATGAACTGACCCATGGACAAGCTGCATTTCTCCCAATAGTGCACCCAATAAAGATGATTTACCTGAACCAACCTGGATAAATTAAGTTAGCAAGGACAAATAATAATACAGTAGAGAGAGAATAGATCCTTCCCAGTGATACTATTGGATCTTCAAATTTTTTTGTAGAAAACGTATCATCTAAAAATCTCACCAGTGTCATAACAAACAGGAATACATATTACTATGTCACTGTGCTTATTAGGAATTCTACATTATCATGTCCCAAGTTAAATGAAATGCAGTCTAAGTGTAATGAAATCCCCCTACAGACAATACTATGCCTGCAAGTAATAATGTGAAAAGGGAGAAGTGCCAATAAATAATGCGCAGTATCTTTTCCTTGGCATTTGTTCCCAATTTCTACAGTCAAGGGTGATAAAATTGCTCTAATATTTACAATTATTTACAAGGAACTCTTACCATTATTCTCCTACACACATAAAGCTCTGAAAGGGAGTTCAAACCAAAAGAAATAAACCTTTCATACAGTTTTAGTTTTTTGTCCCTTTCATTTTATACTTAAAGCTGTAATTAAAAAAAGCATCATATATGAAATAGAAATTTTACCTCTCCAATTATTGCAATGAATGACCCCTTTGGAACAGATAGAGTAACATGATTCAACACCAGATTCTGTTGTAGATCATCACTGCATGTCCAAGTGCAGCATGCATCCTGCATTATAGCCGCCAAGTCTTCGGAGATAGAGTCAGACTGGTAATTTGGGGGAAGAGATGGAGATTCAACTCTTTGGCTTATTTCACATCTATACTCTGAACAGCAGAGAAACCTGCTCAATCGCCTGGTTGATATAAACGCCTGGTTTGAAGAGAAATTGCAACCATCAATAATTGCCATACCATAAGGAATATTTATAAAAAAAATTACCTTACGCATAAAACTCACATCAATCAGTCCATTGATGACCCAGGGAAATGAATTGAGAGGAGAGATCAAATTATTGAACAAAGCAAGACAAGTAAAGACCTGAAACGAAGATTAATACATCAAATTACTTCGAGTTGTCACATTGTTGCTAAATGAACCAAAATAAATAATAAAACAGCATAAAAGAAAAGAAATTTAAGATAGTTTTTCACTTGAGAAATGATCAGAATACCGTAGCAGCATCAAGTTGATGCCCCATCAAAGTAAAAAGTCCAAATGTAAACAAAGAGAAGAGCGTTGGTGTCGTAGCCCAAAAGAAAACACACCATGCATCCAAATATTTCCGTGTCTGATAAGAATGGAAAAAAGCAATGATTGACAACGCTCATGAACTTGGAAAAAAGGAATAATTCCCATATGTATCATTACTCTATGACCACCCAAGAAGAATATCAATGTCATACAGCTAAGTACTTCACTTCTGCAGACCTTGTTTCCATCAGCCACCCAGAGAAAAGATGTTCCCAGCCATACATCTTTAAAGTGCGAACATGTGACAAAATTTCTCCTGTTCTTCTAATCCTGTGGAGGAACATACCCACTAGAATGTAACTGTGAAATATACGAGGACTTCTACAAGTATATTGTTTTGGTTCAGTAATCACAAAGATCACTAAACATAAGCATTGTTGAGGTTGACATTCTTTTTCCTAACCACATAATTTATACAAAGGTCATTGTAGAACGAAGATCATTTCTTATTTGTTGTAAAGAAGATGTTGGTTACACAGAAAATGAGAGTGGATACATGGAGACTGTCTCACCAAGGATTGGAACTCATTAAAAAGAAAGACTACTAGACATTCGTGACTATTTTGTTGACTGCTCACGCATGTAATAAAATCCATCACATAGGTGTTTAAACAAGCAACAAAAAATTGTCATGTAAAAAGTTATATGAATACGCATACGTGCCTCTCATCTTTTTGCTTCATCATTTTCTCAGTAGCACTTGCAATTAACTCAGAAATCCATTTATTCACTGCATAAAAAATATTACATAATAAAAAGCAATATTCCTGTCCCTGGACAATAAGCTTTTATTTAGTGACATTACATTTACGTGTGATAATGCAGAAGTCTCAATAATTCTATATGTGGTTGTGTATGGACTTTCATGTTAAGCAATTCCAAGAAAGGACTTCATTTTACATCTAGAGATTTTCAATTTGTGAAATCCAACATGAAGCATGGGAATATAAAACAGCCATATAAGTAATGGAAAGACCCACAGTGCAGATTTTCCCCCACTTCTTTTAAGCCTTTGTCTAGATCATGCATCCTCGAATCCTATTTCAGAAGCACCAGGATAATCCAAATGCCACTCTTTTCAAGTTATCGTCCAAGATTCCATATATATTATATCTTCTGGACATTTCTAATGATATGATGTATTCTTCATTTAATTTAAAACATGTCATTGGTTCTCTAGTAGGATGGTTGAAGATCTGATTTGTATTTCTACCAACATTATGTAAACACAGTTTTCTTTACATATCTTTCTTTCACATAATTTTGACCTAATCCTCTATATGAAAGTGAGACTAGGCAAGACCTAGAAACCTTCTTCAGCACAAATGATTAAAAAAATGCAAAAAGCATATTCATTATGAAAATATATTTTACTAAATAAAATTACAAAAAGTTTCTTTGCATAACTCATGCAAAACTTGAGACATAAAGTAGAATACACACCTGGTATCAGTAAGATTGTTATCGCCAGTCCAGAAAGAAAAGCAAATTTGACTTGGGTATACAAAAGGTACAATGCTATTCCAATTTGTATAGGCAAGCTGAAAATATCATGAGAAGTTAATTGTTCATATATGTTGCAATATACCACCATAGACCCTTGCTACCAATAATACTGAGTAAAGAAAATAAGCATACAACGATATGACAGAAACTAATTACAATTTTACAGATTAAAAAAACACCTCATACATTTCTTTGAAAATATTTCATTCAGGAAAACAAAATGAGGCCGATAGAAACACCAGATAGTTCTGTTTGATACAACAGATATATAATCACCTTCCTAACCATTCAATGTCGTTTGGGTTGAATAGTGCACCACTACACACTGTTAAATAAAGCAGTAATTTCTTGTGCTTATGCAGAATTAGATTTCTTATTTAGCTATTTATTTGCGAGTAGCCAACAATAGAATTTGACAGTTGGTTAGATTCACATTTAAATTTCTCTCAGATGTTAGATAAGATTGCATTGTTACCTCCACACATCATGGAAACTGTTACACAAGTTGACAGTTCGATCAGCATCTACAGACATGAAAGTCTGAATTTCTCCATCAGAAAATTTGGAGCGTTCAGCTAGGGTAACACTTAGGCACTAAGATACAAGTATTAATCAATGTCAGATTGATGATAAAGCATGGTAACAATAACAGGCAAAGCAAACTGAAGAGATTTGTTACCGAGGAAGAATCAACTAGGTTGTCAAGGTAGAATAGAGGTCTCAGCAGAAAAGACGTTTTACATCATATACATTCTTAATAAAAGATAATCTTGACCACCATCAAATTGTACTCCTTTAATTAAATGTAAATAGCTATACAACACATCATGTAGCGAGTTGCAATATATGATTAAATTCCCACAAAAAGATGCAAAGTTCTTTCAGTAAACATGCAACTCTAGATGAAGAAAAGGTAGTGAAATTAAATTGGACAGTGAGAACTCAAAAAGTTAAGATCAGTTAATTATCATAAAAGAATTATTCAGTACACATTGAATAATTGAGAATAGGGACTTTATTTCAAACATCCTAATGAATCTTTGTTTGTTCATTGTTGGCTTGCTTCAAGGGCATGTTGGCTTCTCTTATAGCATACTTCCACCACAGTGGCTTGGTAGCTTGGTTATTATACTGCCTCTTATTTGTCATTTCTTTTCAATGGGGAACATTTTGTTTCTTAGATCTCCAACAATGCCATTGCTATTTTGCTCTACCAAATGTACTTAAATTTTATACAATTTGACACCAAAAGAAAAGATATTTGGATTACTTTACCAAGAACTTGGACCAAAAAGAATTTTAGAAACAAATATTTGTTATGGAACCAGAAAGTAAAGCAGGCCCCTAACATGACATATTCTAGGTGCAGAACTCTAGCATTCGAAATTCACTCAACATCATCAACTTGTATTTGAAAACAAAAGTTTGTGAATTGCCCAATGTAATTGTATCTGCTTTGCAAGTTGCTGATAAATAAAATTGGTAACAATTTAGTTTCAATAGTATCAATGACAATGCCAATACATTAGCTTACATGCATTCATGTTTGAGAGCCTATTAGAAATGCATGATTTAGTACCTTCTGATAAATTACAGACATAATACCAGATCGTAGCTTTAGCTTCAACTTTGCAAGATGAAACGTGTATTGTGTATCTAAGAAAGATCTGCAAAAATGGGAGACATGTCGACCATCTGTTACCATTGAAATGCCATAACTTTGGAAAATCCAAATTGAGCAAGGTCTCCATATATGCTTGTTACTCTTTAACTAAAAAAATTTTCATAACAAATTGGTTGTGAACAGCTTTCAAAGCAATCAAAATTCTATTTGGAACTAAAGAACAATGCCAAGAATTCAATTATAAGGGAGGAGGGAGGAGCAAGAAAAAGCGGGGAAACAGAATTCTGAGAGAGAGAGAAAGTTTAAAATACTGGAGAATGAAGATTGAGAATGATATTTACTTTAAGATAGATGTAAGCCCCAAAGATAGAGCAAGAACATAACCATCCCAATTTCCAGAACCTGAAAGATGACAGCAGATTGGCAATATGTTTATCAGTAAAAAAATTCAACTATTTGATCTATACATAACCATAAAGCAATAAAAGGTTAGACATATGCAATTTGAATGAAAATGAGTACTAAATTAAAAACAAAATTCTAAATCGAAAACCACATTTCAGCCTACAAGCTACATCATTAGCAAAGACAAGAAAAGAAAAGCTTTCATTGTTCAAGAGCCAGACTTTGGAAATGATCAAATGCTCCACACCTTGTTGAAGAAACCGAATGAGCTTATTCAGAAGCAAAGGTCCAGCAAAACCAATCAAATCATTGAATGCCTGTAAAAATATATTATTTTTTTATTGTAATACTCACCTATGAGGAAGCAATAGCTAAAATCATAGACATTTGACCTTTAGCAAAAAATTAAGCATCTGATAGACAAACCGAAATAGGTTTCTAATGCCTCATGCAATCCAATGTTCCTGTTTTATTAATATGTTTGGTCTAAAAATTCCAATCAGAGGAAAATCTCTTGCCATAAGAACCGAATCTTTACCAAAAATATTAACATATTTCCTATTTCCAACAAGGCTTATCTTTAAACATTAGGAGAATCATCAGAGAGAAATCAGATCAAGCACTACGTCATAACCATGATTGTATAAGACTTTCTAAAAAGTGAAAATTTCAACCTGTGTGAATAAATTACCTTTAATAAACCAATACAAAAGTATGGCCACCCATATGCATAGCCAATGGCTATCAATAAGAAAGGATTAGAACTCCTTAACTGAGCTTGCCAGCACCTTAACAATCTGTCATGACAGTTTGAAGGTTCCATATCATTAGGTATCCAAAGCAAATCTTCAAAGTCAAGCTGCTTTATGGTACCACGCTTCATCACAGAAGTGATGGAGTTGAATGTCATGAGATCCCAACAACTCCGAGTGTTTCCCTTCAACATCCACATTAGGTACAATCATTTACAATGGAGTTTATCAACTTTGTATTAAGGAAACAAACAATAAACAACAAAAGAGAGGGAGGAATTCATCATGGTTGCAAGCTTGCCTCCTTAAAAAAGGCTGTACTACTAGTAAAACAGGAGAGAGCAAGAGACTATTTCAAGTGCAATAACACTACTAATTCCAAAAAAACCTTTTTGTGAACTTGAAAAATAACAAAAATAGCGATGATAATACAAGAACTCCAAACTATTGAACAGGCTTTTTTAATTACAACATACAAGATAATTAGCAAACTTTTTATTCCAACAACTAATAAATATAGGGAAGAAAAAAAAAAACATAAATATTACATAGAAAATTAAAATGGCAACAAAGTACTTACCAAGTTCATAGAACAATCTCCCTCAATCTCCACATCAGCAGCAAGAAGTGGATCTTCTATTGAGCTATAATGGTTGATAAACCCCAATGTAAGATTAATAACAAGGACAAAACATTAAATATATTTATTCAAACAAACTGAGATTCAAATAAACAAAGTGCTAAGAGAATGCTTGATATCTGGATATAATAACTTTCAGCAAACAATTGACAAACACAAAAAGATATTTAATCATTTTAGGCTTGTGCTAAACAAGGTTGAAAATGAAACTGGGCATATAGCTATTATTATGAAACAGATAAAGTAAGAACCAATATTTGATGATCTAAGTGTGTACTAATATATAAGCATCTCTGCCTATATGTTGTGGAGAGAGACAATGCACACTTTATTGGTTAGACCATGAGTTCGTACTGCAATTGAGAGCCAAGGTTACAAGACATTAAATCAGAATTCCCTTCAATTATCATGTAATGCTATAGGAATGCAAATATTGGAAGCCATAATGCATGAAGTTAGCATATCACTGGACACATGAGAAAAACTGGCTGCATTAAGTCATCTATCCCACATCTAGTTTCTCCAAGTGAAAAATAGTATCTTAGCAATAATTTATTATAGCATCTTAAAATAAATCATCTTAGTCAAAATGTTTCTTTTTCTCCAGTAATTAAGGAATGCCATCCCCTTTGGCAACTTTTTAGGAGATCTTTGCAATGGCCTATTTTGTTACAACTAATATTGGCAGCATCAAATGCATTGTTAGAGAGGGAAATTAAGATAGGGATCAGAATGAAATGAGAAATGAAGAAACTTTTATAGTTGTTGACCAAGAAAGATGATATACCATTTGACTAGAAACAAATCAAAGTTCTAAAAATTCTCTGGTTATATTGAAGTTTCAAATTTTAGTTATGTAAAAAAAATAAAAAAAATTCTACAAGAATGCTTCAAGTTATTGCATCAATATTACCACTGCAAAAGAGCTACAGTTAAAAAAGTGGGACGGGTTCACAGTAAAAAAATTTCAAAAATTTGGGGCAGGGAGTTTGAAGAAATTAAAAAGTTAGCTACTCAGACCAGAGGGTTGCTGTACTTCTGATTCAAAAGCAACGAAATTACAAGTGACAAAAAAAAAAAAAAAAAAAAAAAAAAAAAAAAAAAAAAAGGAAGTACCGGGGTTTGAAATTAGCCTGTGTTATACAAATAAATTTTTTTTGTATAACCCTGGCATTTTAAAAATCATGTTATTTCATTTTTTTTTTTTTTTTTTTTTTTTTTTTTTTTTTTTTTGTCACTTGTAATTTCGTTGCTTTTGAATCAGAAGTACAGCAACCCTCTGGTCTGA
>CANUEY010303933.1:0-10243 GCA_948099555.1 Croton setiger | reverse complement strand
TATATACACACACACTTTACGATTAAATTGTAAATATATAAGTTAAATGAGTAGTTTGGTAATTTAGGGATTTTCAATCTTGGTGAAAATAAGGACATTTTGGTCCTTGAACGGAGTGAAACAGTGACGGCAAGATTGTTTGGTTTTAAGTTTTCCGTGAAAATATCAGAAACATCCTCGACTTGAAGGCGCTTGCAGTGGACAACCTATACTACTTGAAAGGAAGAAGTACGTTAAAATCCTTAGAATTTGTTTTGTAGTGAATATGGAGAATGACTGTGGGAATAGCTCTTGCCGTTCTGGTCATTTTCACCATCATTTTCACCAGCAAAACGCATCAGAACACAAACGCCCATACGCGGCTATATTTGTAAGAGAGAGTACAAATTTTTCTATACCGCAACGCGTATTTGAGTACTTAACAGTATGGTAATTAACTAATGGGTCTTCTAAAAAAAAAAAATATGCATAAACTATTTTTAGTAGTAGTCACATTTAAAACATAATTATACAACAAGGCATCCTATTTTAATGAGTTATAATAAAAATAATTATACTATATTGTTAATTTTTATTAGTATGAACTTGTTTCAAAATGTGTTTATTATTTGTTTATTTAAATTAATATTTGATCAGTTCTGGAATATTATATCTGACAAAAAATGTTATTTTCATTATTTTTGTTTGTTTAGATACTGCTAAGTCACCCTTTTTTTGTAAACCTAATTTATAAAAATGAACACAATTTAGACGGAGGACTAAATTAAAGGAATTGGCAAAACAGACAGAGCATGCCTCTCATCCCGAACTGAAACGTTCTGTGAACACACTTCGATTTATGACCATATCAAAGGGACTAAAAAGTTAAAAATTTTCCTTCAATATTAAATTTTTTTATTTTAAAATATTTGGTTTCAGTCTGGCTAATATTGAGAAAACGAATTTCTTCACAAAGTCATTTGCATTTTACGTTGCAGGTTAATATTCAAATCTAGAGAGGAAATAAAAACAGAACAAGAGAATTCCTCATTTCCTCCAAACAGAACGAAAGGTATTCCATCCAATACTAAGAGATCATCAAATTTTATTTTAGAAGCAACAAGCCTGTCTGTATTCCATTTTCGTTTGTCAATAGAAAATAATATCTACTAACTTCAATATCCAAATTTAGGCACACCAAGTTTGGCAATTCGGCACATGCCTAATTTCCAAAATAAGGCTAAACTCAACAGCACGTGCATACACCACCTACAACAAGTTCAAGTTCAGTTTTAGCTTCCAAGACAATAGCCCAATTTCCTTCTGTCGCCAATCTAAGAATTCATGGACTCTTCAACACTATTCACATTCATCTTTAAGATCATATCCACTCCACAAATAAAAATTATGGCAAAATACATGAACCACAAATAAAATCCCAAAAGACCTTTAGCTCTGAATTGGCGGCCCCATGAATCTTATAATAGAAATCGTACCTTCATTCGCCCCTCTATAACCATAAACCCCAGATAGGCCTTTGAACAATGAAGTCAAATATGCTAACTCAGTGGACAGTAGCTATCAATAATCCATAGGCCATAGACGCCTATCAATCCAAAATAAAACTATCAATAGCCAAAAGAGAGCAATTTTGCATATGATCAAATCACAGTACCAGGAAACAAAAGTAAAATGAAATATCAAGTTTGGAAAAGCATGAGAATCCAACATTTTCTTTTTTGGAATCTAGATTTTCATAGGACACATTTAGTCATTTTTATAGAAAAATGAATTTGAACAAAGCATGTTGGTTATTGAAAAACCATGACCACCAACATAACCAGTTTTAGAAATACAGCCACATGGACAGTTCACAATATCCAAATAACTCAATAGACTCCATTTTTGAGAGAAACACAATTATCTCATAAATATTCTACAATTGCAGAAGGTGTCCAAAAAATTAATAGTTAACAATACTCAAATGCCAAAACCAAAAACTGCCCGTATCTTGTGAAAAATGAGATCCCGCCATCCTCTTTCCGTGTTCTCCACCACAGTTGCATTTCCATACCTGCACAAACAACAGAATAAGAATACTCTGCTAACTAAAACACAAACCAATATCATTTGAAGCCATTTTTTGCAATACACAACCAACCTATCTTCTTCAGGAATGTCAGTGTGCATCAGCTTCACAACAGTTAAGCCAGGTTCAGGCTCCTCCAAAGTAAGCGTTACCTGCAATGCAACCATCAATTTAAAAGCAATTCAGTAATGCAAAATAATCGATGAATCAATCCAAAGTTTATATCTTTACAAAAGAAAACTAAACTAACCGTTGAACTAATCCCATCAGGCCAGCTCCCAAACCTCCATCTTTGCACAATCAGCTTCCCCTCTTGTAACTCCACATTGTTCCCAGTCACTGACCCATCAAAAATACTAAATTCCCCACCAACCTCTTTACTAATTTTTGCATTACTTTGCGTAAAACCTTTCCATCTATTCTCATCCATCAAAATCTCAAACATATCTTTAGCTCGACAACTAAATTTCTCTGTCATACTTATAGTCTTAAACCCTTTTTTCGATTCTTTCTTCACCTCCTTCTTCTCCGGCACCACTTGCGCTGCCTCCCTCTTTGCTGGAACCGACTGTGCCTTAGGCGCAACCTTCTTCGTTTCCAATTCATCCTTAGCAGGACCTCCCTTTGCCATACTCTGAACATAAAACCTAACCTTTTCTTCAATCACTGGCTTTCCTTTGTTCAGCATAGCTTCCTTCAATCTCTTCCCAATTGGACCATCATCCTTAACAGTAATCCTAATTTCAGGATCCTCGTCAGCATTCTCATCCGAAATATACGGAATTTCAACAGATCCATCAACTTTAAGCAAAGATTTCCCATCAGAATCTTTGGCTTCACCTTCCCATGAAAGAGTAACGTTTAATTCGTATCCAGGAATGATTTTTCCCTTACGAACATTAACGTAGGCCTCACCATCAACTTTCTCGAGCTTCTTAGTCTTGATAAAAAGATTCCCTTCGCCGTCCAGAATAGGGATATCAGAGAGAAGCTTCGAGATGAGATTTCTGGACCATTCCATACAATCGGTCTCTGCCCAGTGCCAATTGTGAACATTAGCGCCGTCGGGTCTATCCTCTACGATCCAACGTTTGTCGCCCTCACCGTATTTCGCCATGAATAAAGATTATTGGATAATTAAAAAGCTAGAGAAGAAGAGAAAAAATCAGAGACGGAATGCGAAAGAAGAAGATGAAAGGGATAAATGGGAGGAGAACAGAGAAGAAATGAACTATAGGAGTCTGGAGGCTTCTTCTAAAGCTGGAAGGATCTAGAATTTTAGTAATATTGTGAATTATTTTTCCGATTAATTTGGGGTTTTTCTTGGAAGGATCTAGAAGAACAGTGGTTTATTAGGGTTTTGTTTGTAGTAGCAACTATGAATGAACAAAAAAGGAAAGTCGTGGAAAAGAGTAAGCGAGAGACTACAATCGCAGTTTTTGTGCCATCTTCCGCTTCAACGGTTCTATATGGAATGGGCTAAGGATCGTTACCTGGCCCATTGGATCGAATGCTAGAAGCAGCCATACACACTAAAATTTGAGTTAAATTAGTATATAACAGATTTTCATGTTTGATAATAAATAAATAGTATAATTAAGTAATATTAAATTAAAAAATATACTTTTTATTATTAAAATAATAATTTAAATAATTAAAATTAGAGATAATTATTTACAGATTTATAAAGTTTTGTATAATATACTATGCGATCCTTCGATTTTAGAAATTGTACAAATAGGTCCATAAGATTTTGAAAATTATACAAACAGGTCATTGCGTTCACAATGACCATTAACTGACTGTTCTATTTACATAAAATGACAATATTATATTTTGTATCTTTTTTTTATATTTTAGTCAGGATCCTTAAATTTTACATTAATATACTATCATGTTTTTTTTATGTGTATATTTAATTTAAAATTTTAATAATAATAATAATAATAATAATAATAATAATAATAATAATAATAATAATAATAATAATAATAATAATAATAATTTTGAATTTTAAATTTTCTTGTCTTCTTTTTGGAGCACCAAATCTAAGACCACTATCGCGTTGCTGCATCTATTCCAGCCTATCCACTACCTGCCAAAGGTTACCAGAGCGACGGTCCTCAACCAATGTTTGCTTACCTCCAACAAAGAACATCTTTTGTAGAAAGTCTAAAGGTTGCGACGATCTCTATAAACGAGAGAGATCGATTTCTAAAAATTGAATAGAGAAATTGATCATCTTCTCATCTCACCTTTCGTCTTTTTCGGTTGCAGTGAAAGGTTGATTGTGCAATTGGTTATTGCTCCACAAGCTGCCCTTCATGGTGGCTGGAAGATCGAAAATTGCAAGCTCTATTTGAGAAATAGAAACAAAGTGAGAAAATGTTCTTCGCGATTTCCAGACGAATCAGTTTCGTTGGTGTTAGAGTCGGAGGGCCAATAAAGGCACATGAGTTGCGCGACCACCAATATCCTTGTCTGATTGCAGCGTGGGTTGTTTCTGGTCTAGCGAATGTTCTTGGGATGCTATGGCTAAGGTTCTGAAGGTGGAAGAAAATGTAGTTATGAGACTTTTACAAAATATTATTATTATTATTATTAAATATACACATAAAAAATTAAAAAAGACCTGATATTATATTAATGTAAAATTTAAGAACCTAAAATAAAAAGAGATACAAAGGGTAATATTGTCATTTTATGTAAAAATAACAGTCAGTTAACGACTATTGTGGACGGAAAGACCTATTTGTACAATTTTCAAAATCTTATGGACCTATTTGTATAATTTCCAAAATCAAAGAACCCTAGAGCATATTATGCAAAACCTTAGAGACCTGTAAATAATTATCCCTTGAAATTAAATAAATATTAAATTTCAAAACTTGAAAATTGAAAAACATGATCGAAGTAACAATAATGTTGTCGGAGAAGATGACTAGAGTAATAGCTCCGTCGCTGCCACCGCCGTTGTCGTGGCCAAAATTATGCTACCACCGATTTCAAGGTACTGATCAAAATCTCTCATATCGGTGAGTCGAATGGCACCCTCAAAATCTCCATTAGAACACGGTAAGCCAGCTCAAAGCTCGTTCAAATAATTGGATTGCAGGCGAAGGAAAAAATAATTTCTTTACAAATCGAGCAGCGGTTCTCATTTCTTGAGGTTCCGGTTTAATCCCGTTGATAAGACTTCATCATCTTCATTGCGCGACCACCGGCGTTCTCTTTTGCAGTAGTAGGAGCTCGACTTCACAAGAAATGGTGTCGTCAGCTAGGTTTTCTTTAGGAAGAATATTAGCAAATTACTACACTGGTCCTCTATCTTATTTCTGTCCCACAAACAGTGCTCAAACTTGAACAATTTTTCAAATTGGTCCCTGAACCCATGATATCTTTACAAATAAGTCATGGACAATCTTATATAAAAATAATATAGGGGTATAAGAGTAATTATCAGTAGAAAATCAATTTACATATTGAGGGTATGTTAAAGTAATATACATATTGATCGGTATGTAAAAATAATCCAGGATTCTAAGAGTAATTGTCACGAAAAATCAATTTACATACTGACGATATGTAAAAATCGATTTACATACTTATTAGTATGTAAAAAAATTAGGAATATAAAAGTAATTGTTACAAATAATCAATTAACATAGAGATGATATGTAAAAATCAATTTACATACTAATTAGTATGAAAAAATAATCAAAGGAATATAAGAGTAATTGTCATAAAAAATCAATTTACATATTGATGGTTTGTAAAATTAATTTACATATTGATGGTATGTAAAAATTAATTCACATATTGATTGGTATGTAAAAATTAATTAATTTACATATTGATGTCATTTCTTAATTTTGAAATATTATGACATTTACTTAACTGCAAACTTAAAAAATTGCTATTTACTTAATTTTCTCCTAAAATTTTTAGATAAAATAACTATTTTGTGGCTTAAATAACAATTTCGATCTCTCTACTTTGTCAAATGTAACAATTTCAACATATTCTCAGCTTGTCAATAATTTTAGCTCAAAATGCAAAGTTGAGATATTTTTCAGTCCAAATTTATTGAATGGAGTGAAAGTGTAATTTGCCTATAATTACCTTAGTTGGTAAACTCTCTTACTTTTTCTGTTTCAATAGCTGAATTTCTTAAAATATTCTTTCCAATGGTTGAACAATATAAATGTTAATTTCAAAAATATAATTATAAAAATAAAAATAAACATTTAAAATATTTTAAATAAATATTTGAAAGTAGAATTGTTAAAAATTTCAAAAAAATATTAAATAAAATTTAAAATTTAAAATTAATGAGTGATAAATTTCCATTAAATGTTTGTACACCTTAGTAGCAAATCTTTCCAGGGTCCTACCCCATGGAAGGGTCGCCCTCCTTCGTTAGACAAAAGTAAGGAGCCGCCCACGCATTAGCCGACCTTAGTAGTGTTTGGTCGCCAAATGGTCGAGCTACCATAAGATCTAGGATCCATAGACCCAAGAATTTCGGAATTCTCAAGTCTCGATGTTCTTGGGGCTAGCTAAATCTTACTGGGCACAAAGATTTCAGGATTCAATCGACTCAAGTTTCTTATAAAATAGAACTCCAAACGTATCTTTCGAGACTAATTCACACATTAGACTTTCAATCGATACAGTGAGCATAAATTGTACAGCTAAAGCCAACCTTGGATAGCTCATATTAGACAGCTCACAGGGAGAATGTAATATCTAATCTTAATACCTCAAACTTATCTGTGAGAATGAGGTACCATGACATGATTAAAGTGGTGGAAACTTACATGGCTTCTCTTAAGGAGAGGGAAATATTAGACATCCCACCCTTAAAGGGGGATCTAATAAGGATGGGCAAGGAGCAAGCTGTGGTGGTCGACCCGGGGAAGGTCATCCCAAAGGATGAGGCCTCAACAAGTATTAAGGTGGAAGGTGGTTTGGACTTTGACTTCACTGATGATCGTGGGTTTGATGAGCAAGCCACGCCAGTTGAAAGTTTGAAAGAAAGAAAAAAATTAAAGGAAAGGTGAAACGTGCATTAAGCTCGCTGCTGGTAAACGTGCTTTGGCGCGCTGTCCTCTACAGGCATTATCAAATGTTCGCTGATGCAACGGAGCATGATCCTACTGCCATTGATATTAGCGTCCTCGGGTGTGAAGTCCAGAAAATCCAGGCAATACTAACGCCATCAAACTAGGAGTCTTTGAAATCGGCTTGTCACAACACGTACGTCGACACACAGCCCAAGCATCACCTCCACGTCCTGTAGCGTGATGGTCATCTCTCCAAAGGGCAAGTGGAAGGTACGCGTCTCCGGACGCCAACACTCCACCAGTGTAGAAAGAAAGTTCTAGTCGTAATATATGGACCATATCCTTCGCACGGCACCGAAGTCTAGCTTGTCGTTGTAGAATAGCATCCAAGGATGCTCGACGTCAAGCTGCCCCCAATATTTGCGTGTCGTCTCACTTGATGCGCAGCAGGTTATCATATCTCGTGTGGCCTACTGTTGACGCTTGATTTTTGGCCCCTAAAATCTTAAAGAAAAATATTCAAATTTAAAATATATTTGTTTTATTTCTAATTTTAGTTTCTTTTTATTTTGAAAATTAAAAAATATATATTTAAAAAAATTAGAAAAGGAAAATATATTAGGAAAAAGAAAAAGAAAAATGAGAAAAAATATATATTTAAAAAAATTTTAATTATTATTATTAATAAAAAGAAAAAAAATAAATAAAATTGAGAAAAAGGGTTTAAGTGAAGAAAAATGAAAGAATTTGGAAAAATTGAAAATTAAAATAGAGAAGGAGGGATTTAATTGAAAATAAGTAAAAGTTTAGGGGTCAAAAGTTGAATAAAAAGAAAATAAAAGGCAAAAGAAGGAAATGTTTAATTCAGAATCGAACCGAACTGGTTCGATTCAGAATTAAACTGATTTTAATTAAACCCGTCTAATCAAACCGAAATATAAAACAAAACAAAAAAAAAAGAAAAGAAACAAAAGAAAGAGAAAAGGAGCTCGAAGCTTTCAGACATGAAAGCTTGAAGACAGAACTTTCAAACATGAAACTGAAGAACTGGAGAAGAAGAAGACAGCAAGGTTGAAGACGATTGCAGCCAAGGAAAAATGCAATCGACCGTAGAAGATTATCCCAAGGCGTAACAGAATGGTTACGTGGAGGCTCTGGCGAAAAAAGGAAAAAAAATGGACGCGGACGAAAAAGAAAAAGGCTCGAAGAAGCATTCCAAAAAGGAGGAGCGTTCGGGGGGAGCGATTCGATTCCAGTGAGGAGAGCATTCAAGAGAAGAACAATTAGAGAGAGCAAAAAAAAAAGGATCGAGAGAATATCGAGAGAAAAAGAAATTTTCTGTAAGTTTTTTTTAGGGTTTTTTTATCAGTTTCGAAAATTGGGGGGAAATTCAAAGGGGAACTCAGATTGTAAACATGAATTGATTCCAATTTCAAAAAACAATTGAAATATTTGGAATCAATTTTGAATAGAAGTTAAGGAAATCTCCTGTACAATCACCGTTTTTTGGAACAATTTAATTGACGAAATATAAAAGCAATTTTGAGGTACACTTCCCAATTTCTTCCTTATTCCTTTAATATTTCTGTTTAGTTTCTGAAAATGATGGATGATTATATTAGGGAACCTGATTAAGCTGTGATTTTACTTTTTGATAATATTAGGGATTGTTGATAGTTTCTGTTTATACTTTTCTGGAAGTGTTCTTGTGATTGACAGTTGTTTAAATTATAGTATTAGTATTCTGTTTTGTTTCTGTTAAATAGTTGAGAAAACACTTATAAAAAAACTGAGTTGTAATGGTATCCAGATATGCATTTTGGATTTCTGTTTCTTCTGTGGATTTTCAAATGTTATTAATATATTTTGAATGCTATTGTTCTGTCGTATGGTTTTGTTTTCTTTGTCATCTGATCCAGATTAAATGCATAATTATCCTTTTGTTGTTGGTCAATTCCCTTGAATTAAAATGGATTCTGTTGTATAATCATTCTGTTTTGCTCATATATTCCAATCTGCTCTTATTTCTTGATATCTGCTGTTATTCTCTTAGGGATTTACTTAATGAAGAAAAGACTTGTTGTGATCTTATTTGTTGTTGAGGTTAAACAGAATAGTATGTTGAGTCCAGATTGTGATTACTGGTAGTTTTAGGTTTAGTTATTTTTAGTCCAGTCCTCCTCTTGATTAATTTGATCTGTTTTCTTTGTAAAATTCATCATCCAGATTCTGCAAAATAATGATAATTTCAAAGTTTATATGATATTTCTTGCTGTTTTTGGATTTGAGACTCATTTGACATAACAAATCAGAACATGATAATCAAAAGGAAATCTGTTAGGTTCATAATGTGCTTACATTTCTGTCATCCTATGATCTTGTTTCAGATGAGGGTTTTTATTCTTCTTGTATTGAACCCAGCTCAATCTCAATTCCATTCTGTTTCAGTAATTTCTGTTTCTTCTAAATTGCTTGTATTGTTCAGCTTGAATTTGTTTATGGTTCAGACATGCATATTGTTGTTGTTGGTTGGATTTCAGGGCTGCCTTCAATTATAAGATTTTTATCTATTTCTGGTTCTAGTCATCTAATGTCTGACTTAGAATAGTTATAGTTTCCAGTCTCTTTTGAATTGCTTTTGGGAATTACAAGTTTGTGCTGCAAAGGGTCTGTGGATATGGTTAAATAACATTGTGATTGAAATACACATCTGCTTTGTGAATACAGTTAAAACCAGAATGTTGAATCTATTGCTGTCTAACTTTGTTTGTCTATCATTCATATGTTTTTTTGGATTGTCTTTATGCCTCTGCACCAATCATGGATCAAATGGTTTAATTTCTTCCTTGTATAAAATTATGGTGCAGTTTACTGAAAGATATTACTTTGATGTTGAACCTATTGTTTGTTGATTATGTTTAATCTCTATGATTGGGATTTGTTTATCCTTAATCTGTATGATTATGAGTCTGGGTTGCTGTCAATCCTGTTTGCAAGTGACCAAATGATTGTTACCCTAATTTCAATTGAATATGCATGTTTCTGCTGCATCTTAGTCCAGTTTGGAATGATGGATGTGCCTTAGGTTTGCATCTCATTTTGAATTCAT
>CANUEY010303643.1:0-10402 GCA_948099555.1 Croton setiger | reverse complement strand
TCTGCTCCCTTTTAAACTCGTCGATCCTTGCTTGCCAAGGCTCTGGACGTGGCCTGGAAGCGTCCACGAGGCCTCTGTCAGTCAGCCACCTCCAGCAGTCCCCTCGATACTTTTTCTCCTCTTTTCTGCGCGATTTTTCCTCTCTCCACTCGATCACTGCAGCCTCCAGCCGCCTGGGGGTCTTGTCGAAGCCAAAAGAGCCTCTCTCCTCGTCTGGATTCAACTGGGAACAGTTGAATCCACTGCTCCCCTTTGTTTCGATCAACTCCCCAAATTCTTGCTCTGCTAGGGTTCTATCTGAACCCTCAATTTCTTTCCCTCGATTTCAATCGAGGGCTTTTGTTCGATCGATTTTTCTTTTCTTTTTTTATTTTTTTTTGTTTCTTTTGTTAACAAAACGACGCCGTTCTGGCGTTTATCAACATAAATCCTTCAAACTTTCGAAAATTAGAAATCTGCCCACAGAACTTTCTTCCGCCTTTCAATTTCGTCCTTCCCCTCTTTTCCTCTTCTTTAATTTTCCTATAAACTTCCAATTATCTTCAATTTAATCCTTTTCTTTAATTTTCTTTCAATTATCTCAAATATTCCCTTCTAATTAATTTTTGAAATTAATTAAAATTAAAAACACACTCCATATTTCAATTAAAAATTGAAATCTAAATAAAATATAAACATTTGCAATTTTAAACTTAAAATTGATTTTTAAGATTAAAATCGCAAATAAACATATTTTAATAATTCTTTTTTTTTTAAAATCATTTTCTTCCTTTTTTTTTTTCTATTTTTGCAATTTGAAAAATAAAATAACTTAATGAATATAAATACATTTTTTCGCAATTAGAAGGGAATTTGAGAATCCATTTAAAACATGAAAAGGATTAAAAATTTAGGAAAAATAATATCGGAGAAGAGGAAAGAGCGGGCCGAAAAGGAATTTCGGCAATTCCGAATTTGGAACCCTTGTTATCCTCAGATAAATTTTAGGGGTACAAAAATTGAGCGTCAACAGTACCCAGGGGGAAATTTTCATCAAAATGCAGCTGATGGTGTCGTTTTGATGACCATCAACCTCGCACATGCGCCTGCGTTTGGCTACTATTCACAGAATAGTGCCAATGCATTTCTGACTGCTTCCTTCGGTTTTCCGGCCACCTTTCGACAACGAAAGCTAGTCTAGCTCTCCTAGCAACCTTCCCAAGATCCCAGAACTCCCCATGCACCAAATTTCTTTTCCTTTTTTCTCTTTTTCTTTTCTGGTTTTCCCATTCCTCTGTTTTCATTTTCTCTCTATTTTCTTCATTTTCCCTTTATCCTCTTGCTTTTTTTTTCTTTCTAATCACTTCCCAATAATCTTTAGACAGTAAGGAACCCCTGGAGTCTTTCTTTTCTTTCCTTTTCTTCTCTCTTCTTTTTTTTTTCTTCTCTTTTGCTTTCTCTCTTCTCTGTTTTTCTGGCTTTCCTTTCTTTCCTTCTATTCTCCTTCGTTTTCTCTCTCTTCTCTTCTATTTTCTTGCTTCTGTTCATCTAAAATGATTCGAAGTTCCTAAACCAAAATTTAAGTTTTTTTTATCCATAATTTCAATTTTCCACCTCATGCTTATTATTTTCTTCTATTCTTCTTCTTCTTATCTTAACTTTCTGTTGTTCTCTATACATTTATCCCTTTGGTTTTTGTTGCTAATCATACATATAACTCTCTCTCACATTTATATTTTTTATTAACAAAAAATACACACACAAATATTTGCATAATTTCACTTCTACATATAGTCATCAATTATTGTTATCATTATTATTATTAACAAAAATAAAATAAAATAATTGTGTCCGAAAATATTCGCGGCCCGGTCGACGCCCGGTCTAACTCGGGTACCTTGGCGAAGTCGATAGAACAAAAAATTTACAACGTCATCGCAAAAACATGGTTACCAAAACAAATATATTCATATATTACATTTATTTTCTAATTCATTTAATTTTAAAAACAATTTCTTCTAAATCATTCGCTCTACCGATATTTTATCGGTTACCACAGATAAAACCTTAGACGTAACCTCATTTACATCAACCGACTGTAAACCAGTCTTAAAAACTTAGTTTATTCAAATATCTTTACCAAATCTCTTAGAATGTTCACATTTGTTTAATTTCTTAGCCTGTAAGAAATCCCTAATTAATATTGCTTATATGATTTTATCATACCTTCGTTTACGTCAATTGATTGTAAAAATGTCTTAAAGACTTAATTTATTCATATACTTTAATTGTTTCCTGATAACAAATTCATATTTTAAATTTCTTAGCATGTAAGAAATCTCTAATTAGAAATGATGCTTATGCGGCAAGTAACATAAAATGCACTTAATACCTATAGTGACGTTTATGATGCTATATTTGGTTAGGGATGTTACGCAAACAAACAATAATGATAATAAAATCTATTTATTAATAATAAAATGAATAACATAAAGATCCAACTAAATGGTTTAGAGTAATAACACTAACAAATGCATGACGAAAAGTTCTTTGACATGATTAGTGATTTTAAAGACCATTTTGTAGTTTGACATGATTAGGTTTTGGGGTAGTATTTTCTTTTTGGATTAATTTTGAAATCAGTAGATAATTGCATTTAGGCATACTTTATGTAACCCTCCTTCTATGGTGAAAGAGAGATTTATTAATGGGTGTTCGAATCCACCAAAAATAAAATCTGCTCTCCTACAAAACAAAACTTGTAAATAGGGTGAGAAGAGTCAACCTAAGGGACTAGCTTGTCGTAAATAACATAATCGAAATTAAAAACAAACTAAATAAAAGGGGAGATTAAAAATCGAAAGAAAGATTAATTATCGAAAAATTAAAACTACGACAAAATTTAATAATGAACTGAAACGATGAGAAACGAATTTAGTCAAGGCATACCGCGCGAGAAATTCGATTCGACTGATCATTGATTTTAGAATGTTTTTTAATTCATATTACAGATAGGTTATAGTCAGGAAGAACATCGACCCAACCAATTCTACCGTAATAATAGGCTGCTAATATACAATCTCATAACAACCCCTAATTAACTAGTAATCCTAAGTACATCAAAGGATTTAACCGTTAATTGCCTTAAAATCTAGTAGAACCCTACACATATTAACAGAAACTACGAGAATCCATTTAAATCTGATTATATTCTTCCTTAACATAACCCAAAAGGTTCTACCCAATCAGATTATACTAATTACTACTCTATCTATTTAACCAAACAATTACGGATTTAATTTAATTGAATAACTATGGAAATTGCTATCAAACAAACAACGTGCCCTGTCAATTCATTCAATAGAATTTCGCTAGGGGATATATTTTCCCAATAAATCACAGAAAGAATATAAATGCAATATAGATTAAGAAATTCAATTAAGTTCAACAATCTCACAATCGAAATCAAACTTCTACCTTGGTTTAAACCTTAACTGAACAAAAGAAATTAGTCACGCATGGCTACGACAAAAAACATGATGAAGAGAGAAAAGATTGCGAAATCAGCTGTCTTACAATGTAAATCCCGTAACCTTATTTGTGATGGCAAAAAGTGTGCATAGAAAGCCCTAAAATTGACTTAAATACATCCCAAAAGGTAGGGTCAACTAATATAATAATAAGTCCCACTAAAATTGATAATAAATCAGTCTTCTAGGCTTTAAAACGAACAGAAATAACCTTTGAGATGTTTCCGGCCAGCAGCCCTTTTTGAAACAAATTGCGTCTCATGTTTTCCGCTTAGTCTCGCCCACGGCTAAAAATCGGACTGTCTTGTTCTTTGCATTCCGAAAAAAATTCAGCAGCTTCAATCTTTCTCCAAAACACTTCAATTTTGCTCATTTTCGCTCTATTCACGACAAATCCAACTTTCCTAGCACAAAAGCAAATAATCAAATAAAACTATATTTTTAAGCACAAACAATGCAAAATCAACACAAATATAACAATAAAAACAAATTGGATTTGCACGTTATCATTTATTTATTTACTTGAATTGCCTTTATGTATCTTTATAAATGGATGTTTAAGTTCCATGCTAATAATAATGTGATTAATTGAAAGTGATTTATTATTTTTCAAATTAGGAGTGATTAGTGATTAGTCCCATTTAAATAATAAATAAAGGATTTCTTAAATAAAATTGGTTTAGAAAGCATATGTTAATTAAACGAGGCCAATTTTCTTGGGCATTGTGCCGACAAGATAAGCGCATCGTACCTAATTCTCTTACTCAAAATTTTTGGTCTGCAAAATATTGCCTTATAAATAAAATGGATTCAAATTGGTATATTTATAAAAATTAAAATTGCTACCCGATATGTATGACGACTCAAAACTTTTTATAAGACTAACTTGTTCGATATCATGATCATCCAAAATGGTTTTGTCACCATTTTTTAGAAAAAGGGAAGCAAATCTGAACATTGTCGAAATCTTTTCCTCAAAATTACAATCATCGCAGAAAAAAATTTTGTTTTTTTTTTTTTAGGTTCAAACAGCTCCAAACCCCTTAGTTTAAGTCTTAGTGTTTGGAAGGTGTTTAGTGTTTGAAAATGGAAAACTTTAGAGACTTCAAGTCTATGGCGGTTAAAGTATGGAAGCGCAAATAAATGAACGTGTCTCCAAATACTTTTTTGGCTTTGGCAATTGGTGAACACACAAAACAGTTTACTGAAAAATTAAGTAACTTACGTAAGTAGAAATTAACTGCCATATTTTGGCTATAAAAGTAAGCACGTAAGGAAGAAAAAAGGTCTCATAATAATCAATTAACATACACTAATCAAACAAATCAAATCTTGTGTCTTTAAATTTAAACCCCTAGCATTTAAAATTTATATATAACAGATCACTTCGACAACATTTGTTCTTAGTATCTAATATACACTTTTAATTTTGATACAACTAGTTTGCATCCAAAGGTTTGTTTATTAAAATTATCATTTGGTAATCACTTCTTTTGTCAATTATCATTCAATTTAAGCCTTTTTGCCATTATTCAATCCTTCGGATGATTCCGTCTTGAAGGGTTATTTAGTTTTTACTTTAATTTATTCTGTCTTGAAGGTTTCAGTCATATTTTCTTAGTGCATTGGTGCAGCTGTTGGTGTTCAGTTTTCGAGGGATTTTGGATTTTTACCGAAAACAAGGTGACAAAACAATTTTGGTTTGCGAGTGCCGAAACTAGTCGATCTTAAAAACGTTTTTCGAGTTGCCACCCGATTTCGGGACACCAGATTTTAATTAAATTGACTCCGTTTTTAAATTTGAAAAGGCACTGGTAAATCGAGATTCCGGGTAAGCGGGTAAGGTACGACGGTTTAAGTTTTACTTAAACTATTGCCCGAAAAAACCGGCCTCTTGGTTTGTTTTTCTTTCCAAAATTTAAGTTTGATTTAAAAAATTCGTTGCGTGATTAAGACTAGCGATGTTCCTAAATAAGGATAATCGGTCATTTGTGAAAATAATTACAAACATACGAAAGCAGTAAAGTGCGGAAAGTAAAACATTCAAACCCTAAAACTAATTACAAAATGGTCCTAATTATTTACAATCTACCCTTTTAATCCTCAAATTAAACCCTAATACCCAAAAAGCATAAAAAATAAACATTTGAAATAAACATGTGAAAATTACCAAAAAGACCCTAAAATTTAGAAAACTACAATTTAGTCCCTAGAATTGAAAATTACTAAAACAAGCCTCAAGATATGTCATTTATCTAAAGCAATCCATAAGTCATGCAAAATTATCAAATTAGGGTCATATTCATGTCAAATTATAGTTTGGTCCCTATATTTTATAAAATTACAATTTTGCCCCTATGTCATATTTTGTTCTAGATTTGGGTCCCCTTATGTCATATCATGTAGATTAACTTTAAACAAATGACAACTTATCCAATAGTCCATGAGTTTTAAGAAAATAAGAATCCCTAAAGATGTTTAAACATGCACAAATAACCTATATACTCAAGTTAAGGTTATGCCATATTTTCCCAACCCCTAACAGCCTATTAAAACCTTACATTCTGTTATAGCAATTTCAGAAAAGGTATTTCATGCCCATGCAGTCTATACAATATTTATATTTCAGAATTTCACTTATATTCACAACTCCAATTCCAAAACAGCAACATGCATAGTCAATTGAAATCAAAGTAACAATAATTTCATCATGTTCTTTTGACAAGTTGCTAGGGTAAAACAAGACTGATCAAGAACATGAATCAATATTAGGCAATAATCAAACAGAATGATTTTACTCATCAATTAAAAAAAAAACAACTTCAACTCAATTTGCTCACTCAAACTAATAACCATGACTTCGATGTAAGAAAATGAACACATTTGAAAAAATTCAAAGATTGGATTGTGACACCCCCGGCCTAAGTCTTACGTCATTTCGACGTCATTACATGCATTTTGTGCATTTTTTTATTAAAATGCATTATAGTTTGATATGATATATGAAACGAACATGAATTAAATGATTTGGAAATGACAATGTATGAATTAGAGATGTTAAACAAGAGATGTTTCAAGTTCGTTTATCGTCGAAAGACATAAACGAAGCCAACTAGGGTTTTTGGCTCGCGTGAATGAAAAATGTCGGAAACACGCAATGTTTTTAAAATAAATGATTTGGATATGTTTTGAATATGATAACATATGATTTAAATAAGAGTTATAAGCTATTTTATAGGCTCGTTCGCCGTCGAAAGACAAACGGAGCTAATTAGGGTTTTTGGACCCGCGTGACCGAAAAATGCCTGAATCGCGTAAAATATGAATAATATGATTTTGAGATGATTTTATATGTTTAAGAATATGATTTAAAGAGTTTTAGGACCAAGAGTTTATGACGACGTCGTATGGTTTCGGTTCCGTTAAAATTGTCGAGGTTCGAACTCGGTTTAGGGCACTTATTGAACCGCGACAAATTTTTGGATTTCGATTTTTACGAAATTTCATACATGTGTTATACTATTTATTTTAACATCAAAAATGAATTTTAAAGTTGGTGTTGGACTCAATTTATAGGTTGGAATTTGAGATTAAAGATTGAAAGAAAGTGAAGAATGAATACTTAAAGATTAAGTTATGTGTAAAGGAAAAAATAAGATATTTAGCACCAAAAGGGACCAAGCAGCTGCTGGACCTTTTGTGGGAATGTGCTACATGAGCTGGAGGCTGGAATTTGTGGCTGGAACAGCAAGGGAAAAGGTGGAAACGAAATGGGAAAGAGAAAGAAAAAGAAAGGAGAGAAAAGAAAGATAAAAGAGGGAAAGCTTGGGAAAAACCTTCAATTGTTTTGGTATGTTCCTAGGATGTTTATGAAGTGATTAAAATGGTTAAATGAGAGAGGGAATGTGACACTCCGGACCCAAACCCTACGTCAAACCGACGTCATTTCATGCATTTTATGCATTTTCATTAAAATGCATCATGATTTACTTTGATTAATAAGTTAAATATGGATTATATGATTTATATTTGATAATAAATGATTTAAATAAGAGAAACAAGTTATGTTATAGGCTCGTTTGACGTCGAAAGACACAAACGGAGCTAATTAGGGTTTTCAGACCTGCGCGATCGGAAAATACCGAAATCGCGTAAAATATGAACTTTTTGACCTGGATATGTTTTGGTATGTTTTTGAATATGTTTTAAAGAGTTTTGGAACCTTAATTATGCGATGATGTCATACGGTTTTGGTTCCACGAAAAACGTCAAGCTCCGGAGGCGGTTTAGGGCACTAACCGAACGACGACGTGTTTTTGGATTCCGATTTTAACGAAACTTCACCCACATGTTATATTATTTATTTTGACCATAAAACTATACTGAAATCCAGAATTAGATGTGGTTTTGGACAGATTTGGTGAAAGTGATTTTGGTAAGTTTTTGAGAAAAACCCTAAGTTAAGGGTTTAGTACATTTAATTGTGTTTTAGCTTAATAACCAAGCTGGAGGTGTTAGGTGTGATCTCAGGGCTGGTAAGCATGATGTATAGGATGTAATTAAGGGTTTTAATGTGAGGTTTTTGACAGAAAATAGAAGTGAAAAGCTTAGAACAGAAAAATAGACAGAAAACGAGAGAGAAAGAAAAAGAAACAAACCAGAAGAGAAAAGAGAGAAGAAAGCCAAAATACCTATTGGGTTTTGTTCCTTGGTGTCTGAGGAAGGTGAGGAATAGGTTAGAAGTGAGAGGAGGCCGTCGAGTTGGCCGGAAAAATAAGAAATCAGTAGGTTATCGAAAACAGGGGATAATCATGAATAATTGGAAAAAAAAAAGAAAGTGAGAGAAAAATAACGTGCATGAGTGAGTTTAATCTGTTGGGGAAGGTTGTAGGGGAGTTGGGTTGAAGTTTTAGGTCGAGGTTAGGCCGGGAAATTGGCTGGGGAGGTCGAATTTGGCCGGAAAAGTTTGACGGGAAAATAAGGGAAGCTGCTGGAAAGCTTCTGCTCGTGAGTGAGGAAGACGACCAAAACGGCACCTTGGGCGTGCGTTTTGGGGTCCTGCGCGAGGCACAGGCGTGAGGCTGCGGGTGAGATCAAAACGTACGCAGATTCTGCGTTTTGATCCCTGCGAGGCGCGCGGTGCTAAACGGCACAGAGGCGTGCGTTTTGAGGACTTTAGCTGTTCTGGTGCCTGGATTTCAGTATAACCTCATTTTAACCCCTGAACTTAATTTATTTATGCATTTAAGTCCTTCAAATTGAATTTTACATTGTTTTCAATTTAGTCCAGCAGATTTAAATTATGAAAATTGCAATTTGACCCCTGTAGTTTCTGGAACTGTGCAAAATAGCCCTTCCGGGCAGAAATGTGTATTTTTGGTAAATTGCATTTTAGTCTCTCAATTTTTAATAATTGCACTTTTGACCCGGAAACTTTTATAAATTATGTTTTAGCCCTTCCAGCCTAATTTCGACGTCCTGAATCCGTTTTTGCGTCAGAAATTTATTTTGAGATCGTTTTAAGGCTGAAAATTCAGATTTAAAGTGTTTGGTTAAAGAATTTAAATATGTGTTGATGCTTGATTTTTGCCCCAAAAATAACCGATGATGATAATGTCCAAGCTCGATGAAAATTCCAGAATTCCGAAGCAGCTCCTCTTTCTCCTTAAAAATATTGAAATGTTTTTAATTCCAAAAATTTTCTTCTTCTTCAAAAAATATTAAGTAGGTGTTGAATTTTAAATTTTATAGTGTCAAAAAAAAAAAGAGAAAAATCAGTTTTAATTTTAGATTTTAAATTTAATTTAATTAGTTTGGTTTTTATTTTATTTTATTTTCAATGTTGGGGTTTAGGGATTTTATTTTAATTAAAAAAGAAGAAGTGAATTTTAAAATTGGAGAGAAAATAAATTAAAAGGAAGTAAGAAGGACGTAATTGCAAGGAAATTAGAAGAATTAGGATGTAATTGAAGGAAGGGAGAAAGAAGAGGGGCCAAAACGGAGATTAATATAGAATGGAAGGAGTCCGAAGAAACAGAGTCCGAAGAAACAGAGTCCCACATGGAGACTGAAGCCAGAAGATGAGGATAAGGAAGAAAGAGGTGGAGTTCGTTTCGAAAAAGGAGGGAAGAACCCGAAGGGAGGCGGTATCATTTCTGGGAGAGCTATTAAAACAGAGGAGATTTTCGACAGGAGAGGGGGATTTTTTTTGAAAAGGGGACGGAGAGGAACGAAAGTGAGAATCAATCGACTAAATTAGTGAGTTACTGAGATTCAATTGAAAATTCTTTAGACCTAGGGTTTTAGTTTTCGAAATTGGGGGAAAAATTCTGTAGCAGAAGTCTTGTTTTCTTCCCTTTTCTGTAACGACCCAGATTCTCTTTTCGAAATTGATTCGAAATTGAGAATTGGGAAACTCTGTTTTAGTTGGAATTAGCCGTGTTTCTGAGTTTAATTTTCTAGAGCTGTGACCTTCAAAGGATTCTGGAAATTCTGTAATTGACGAATCTGAGGTACTTCTAGTTTCTATTTCGTTTCAAATTACGTGTGTGATGTTTAGTTATTTTAAAATTTTGTATGAGCCTTGAATCGATTTAGCCTTTTAAGCTTTGATTTCTGCGTATCCTTTCTGTACAATGTGCTTTGGGTAATGATTGAATCGTTTCTGTTCAAATTGGTATGTTAAATAAAACTAGTGTGATAAATATAAGTGCCACCTGATTTGATTTGATTTGTTTGAAACCTTAGTTTTCCTGTTAATGAATGACTGGTTGGTCGTAGATGGGCACGCTCATACACTGTTAGTCATAGGGAAAATTTGATTGTTTGCCATCCCACTGTTTGCTTGCTGTTGGGGATGCCTTACGTGACTGCTTAGGCTAAGGCATTGCATA
>CANUEY010303444.1:0-17370 GCA_948099555.1 Croton setiger | reverse complement strand
AGATATTGGTATAGATCTCTCTGTATTCTTATTGAAAATTTGTGATTTTTAACTATGTGATGCTATCTTTATGGAGAGGGTGTAATACTAGTGAAATCGTGATTCTTTTGTTAGCCAACTTGTATTGTAGCTTTATTATATAGCTTATAACAGGCAGCATATGAAGTGATTTCATTTTCACATGCTTAGTACATGACTATGGTGGCGGGTAGGAAATGCTTTCTGAATGCAGGAAATTTATGAATTCAGCAGATGCATGAGTTACCATCCAGATAAGGTATGTCTAATTTTTCTTTTAGTTCCAAAAAACTAAACAGAAAAGTTTCTATAATTTCAACTATACGTAGTGTTAGTTTAATTGGTTATGAGTTCTGCATATAAGAGCTCATTCCAGGTGTCGGGAACTCCGGGAAGGCACCAATGGCTACAATCTGCAGCTAGCTAACCTCTAAAACCATAAACTGAAGGATGTCCATCTTTTCTCAGTTGTGAAAGGAATGTGATGTTAAGCAAATAAATTGGCTTTGAAATAGTCCCCAAAACTCTTTCTACAATAGTTTCTGCAGGATCTGGACCGTTTGGATAGTTTGACATGAACAATGGCTCCGTTTCTCCCTTACAATTCTTTCCTAGTTTACTGCTTCTCCACTCTGATGAACTAATACAGGAAAACGAAGACGTAAAAGAAATTAGGATACTATTACAGAATATTTACATTTCTTTACATATATTTTAAATTTAAACTTACTTTGCATGATCTGGAGAAACACCCTGAAAAAAGATCTTGGTTTTGGTAGGATTAATTTTTAATTGAATCCACCTAGCCCAAGTACTAAGAGCTCTCTCATAAGCCACTAATCTATCCATATCTTTGTAATATCTGTTTCTTTGTTGAATATAATCCCATCTACAGAGGATTAAGCAAAAGCTTAAGCTGAATCTATTTCTTGTATTCTATTTGATATTAATTAATGTTAAAAAGGTTCAAGATGGGTTTTTGATAGAGAGATCTTACGGTTGCTTTCTTCCTGTGTGAAGCCACCAATGCCATGTGTTGAAGATCAAGGTGTCTGCTCCTCTCCAGGTTCTTCCATTTTTAATGGAGTCCAGTTTCAGAACTCTTCCAATTTTTTGCCCAACAATGTCTACCAGAAATGCATTCCTAGAAAACATCAATGACATATTGTATCCCTGCAATTCAAGGTTTGATCTTAAAACTTTCTTTCTTTGATAAGAAACTGTAAATGAAGCAAACTGGGTTAGGAGATTTGCCTCCATGATGGGTATTTGCAGTACCCAAAATCAATTGGACCCAAAGCCAAATTCACTGGGTCCATGTTGGATGTTTAATTATGCAAAAACTTCTAAAAAAATTAGTTAAAATTAATTACATTATCTAATTATGATTAGTGATGGAGAAAAGATGAGCTTACAGGAAATGTAAATGTAGAGAGGTCACCAACTCTTTCCAAAGTGAAAAAGACCTTTGGAACTGCTGTGTGAAGCATGCAAATAAGTGATTGCCATTGATTCAAACTTAAGGAATCTCCTACAAACATGATACGCTTTCCTCTCATTTTTGACAAAAATAATCTACCATTGAACCTGCATCATATCATATCATATCATTTTCGACAAATTTAATCGCGATAACATTGTATGATTAGAAGAAAAGAGAAGAAGACCTTGGTAATCTGCAAGAAGTAGGCCGCCATCTATAATTGAGATACTTAGAATCTGGTCTGCCATTTTTTTGGCAATTAAATTGTTCAAGAACAAAAGGACAATTAGTTACATTATAAAGAGGGTATGAAGGATCATAAACCCATTTTCCTTGATAAATATCACACCCATTCCTTTTCTGTTTTCTAACTACTTGAACCTGTTCTGTTCCATGCACAACACCAACCAAAACTAACAGAAGAGCAAAAATGGCAACTCCTGCCATCAAAGCCTCCGTCCCCCTTCTCTCCTTCCCTCAGAGAAGAGGCAGAGTTTTGGGTTTCTGGCAATAACTCAGGAATTTTATTTCTTTCCTTATTTATATATAATATGATATGTATACGTATAAATGTTCTAAATCAGGTTATTTCATGTTTTCCATCACCCTTCTATGGGCACCTTTAATTTGGTTTACCAAATTCAGCTTTTTTTTTTTTTTTTTAATTTAAAAAGTAATTTCTATATTAACACATTCTGTTTGAATATTACAAATAAGATAAGTCACCAAAATGGTTGTAATCATTTTTACAAAATGGAGGTTGTTATTTTTGTTAATTCCAATTTATATTTCTCTATTTACACCAAAAAAAAAAATGTTTAAAAAGTAAAAGCAACAATTGGTAGCTAATTATGATAACTTTTAAAACAAAAATTTGGAATTGGGTAGGACTAATGCATATTAAGAAAACAATTTAATGAAATAAATGTCTAAATAAAGACCAAAATTAATCGGTTAACTTTCATTGCGAACATCCAAATTTGAGGTAAAAAGAACATTTCTTCTTATAATAAAGAAGACAATTACAATAATTCACATAAATCTAACATCTGCGGGGATAGCTCAGTTGGGAGAGCGTCAGACTGAAGATCTGAAGGTCGCGTGTTCGATCACGCTCACCGCATTTATCTTTATTTTATTACCTCAATTGATGAATTTCAGCTTTTAAGGTGAATTTTTTTATATTTTTATTTGGCATGAAAAATTAAAAGAAGTAATGATCTAATTCTTTCCCTTTTTCTGTGCTCTAACTCCTTAAATCATTAGTGGGTGATTATATGCATAACATATGATGATAATATTTCAAAACCATCAAAAGCAACTTATAGTTTAGTGAAAAATAATTAACTCCTTATTTTAAAGTTCTTACGATCAAATCCAGCCTTTTGATGATTCTTTTCGGAATTAAGTGCTTCTGTAACAATCTTTATATTTCTCGGCTCTCATGACAGTTCTTAAACTCCTTATAGTTTAGTGAAAAATGTTTAACTCCTTATTTTAAACTTATGATGCATTTTTATAAGAAATAAGAAATCTACATGATTTTCTTATACAAATGATATTTTCTGATTATATTGTGATTTTTATTGATTAATTTCAAGGGATTTATTTGATGTTTCCAATCATCAAATAGATTGTTTATATTCCATGGATGATGCAAGTTTCAAGGGATTAATGTTTCTATACTTGTTTTTTACTTTTATTTGCAGTTGGGTAATGCATTTTAATTTTTTACTTTTTGGGTGGGGAATTTTAATTGCTTCTATACATCTATAATATAAAATATTCAAATATTAATTATTTAATATTTTTTCTATGATTCTTTTATGACATAATTGTATTTATAAAAATCTATTTAAATAACTACTCTTAAAAAAAGACTATATAAATAATTAACCGTTAAAAAGACGAAGGGATTAGGATCGGACCGGTGACCGTCGATCTACGGTTCAGGCGACGGTTTATGGCGAGCCGGTTAGTGGACGGTTAGAGTGGTCTGAACCAGCGCTTTTTGGGCAGTTTGAAACGGTTCACAGATTGATTTTTTGGTAGTTCACGACATTTTTTGGATGGTTCGAATGGTTTACGAGTAGTTTCGGTTCATGGCAGGCCACAGTTCAGCAAATGGTTGAACCTGAATAGACTCACCCCTCCAACGGTTCCGGTCCAGATTTAGCGGTCACGGTTCCAGGTTGGACCAATTTCGATTAACCACCGGTTTTTTCGGAGCAAACCGATCCATGGCCAGAGCTCACTCATCCTTCTATTTTTCTTTTTCTTTTTTTTTCTTATTTTCCTTTTATTTCTGTTTTACTAATATTTTTACTAATAATATTATCTTCCTCTTAATTTTTTTTTTTTTTTAAATTCCCTACTATTAAGCTAGGAACTAGGAATCAAAACAGCCAACATAAGAGCTTGTTTGCAGTCAAACCATCTATTTAAATATATTATTTCATCTCTCTAATTTTCTAAGTCATGAGAGCACTTGAGTGACATTAGGGTATGCGTAGGCGTCCGTAATTGCATATGAACATTAATTTTTTTAAATTAAATTCAATTAATCAAGCATATTTTATTTTTCTGAAAATAATTTAACCAAGCATATTGCTAAAATATAAATTTGTATCTCTGCATTCTATTAATATTTTACAATAAGTTATTTAATTTAGTCCACTTTAAATGTTTTATATGTTTTTTCCCTACAATTTAAGCGTCTTAATTTACATAATTAATAATTTTTCTTATATTAACTAAAATTTTATTTTTTTTTTCAAAATTAACAAGTAATAAATAAAAGGGTACTTAACTTTCAGCAAAATAAAAGGGTATTTAGGCAATTTTTTTATTGAACTTTTATAAAATTAATACAAATTATTCATTTAATGTACGAAAATAACATAATCTGGTAGTTAAATTAAGGAGCAAACTTGCATATACAATGGGTATAAAGCCTATGGATGTGCTTCACAAATTCAATAAAGAACATTTCAAAATCTAACACCACAACATAACTATTGCACAATGAACACAAACTAGGCCAAAGCTAGCCAAATTGATACACAGAAAAACTTAAAATTCCACTATTTGAAAGAGGGTCTAAGCGCGCACCCAGGCATAAACTAGAGGTGAATGCATATACAGCCCAAGCAATAGAGTCAGGTTTGTATCCCTTCCTCTCTTCAAAAGAAAAAATGGCCTAAGCTATATGAATGCTACCACAACGGATTCTTCAAACACATTAGCTGAATTTTCTGCATATTTCTAATACATACAATATAATACAACAAACTTAATACACACTTGAAATGGAAGATGCTTTCTTGTATCTCCTTCCTCCCAGCAAAATTTTCCCCTTCTTGCATTATAGTACTAGTTTTGCATTTGAATTTCCCTTCCATTTCTTCTACAGTAGCCATTTATCGAAACAAGGCTCTCTACATAAGTTTCAGCGCAAACTTTATCCCCAGCTGGGATTCCATTAACTGTGATTTCTTTATAAGTGTTATTTTCCAAATTGCATAGAACTAATCTTCCATCAACTTGTAGCAGAGCTTCTCCACTCTTAGCCAAACCCAGTGGCTTCATATGAACATATGAGAGGCTTATGGTGACCCGAGTCCAAGATTCGGTCACCCCATATTCGCGCATAACCCAGAAATCATCGTGCATACCCTTCCAGCTATAGAGAATACAAAGGCACCCATTAAAAATTCCAGTCACAAGTCCACAACTGGTATCAATATCTGGAGCTTCCATTTCCCAAAACCTCTCCCTTGCAACATCAAATGCAGAAATAGCATATTTTGGTGTTTGTTCCTTTCTGTCAATAACCACCCAATGGAACGATCCAAAAAGAAACACCCATGAATCATAAATATCTCCATGATAAGGAAACAATCCCATCTTTTTCCAGGAATCATTTTTCAATGAATATAAACTGACATAAGAACCAAAATCAATCTGCAGTACCTTATAATCATCATTAATTGAATCATAACCAAACCCAAACATGGAAGGCCAATTAGTATCTTTATCTAGAATCTTCTTAGATTCTCCAGTAGATGGGTTGAGCAAAAAAAGGGCATCTTCATATGGAGACATACAAATCAAAATGCATAATAATCCATCAGAAGAACCCCAAATCTCAACCCAATTTCTTATACATAATGTCCTATCAACATTTTCAAAATCTATATTATCTTCCTCATCTTGAAACCAATCATTTGGTATATTTTTGAAAGCATAATCATGTTCCCTAATGGGAACTTCCCCATTATTTTCATCATCATTAGCCAAAGATTCATATTCAACAGAGTAAAGATTGAAATAAGAGAAAATAACTCTCCGACTCCTGGTTTGATTTTGTTGAGCCAAATCGACATGGGATTTAGCAAATTTTGAACTAGAAATTAAGGAAAGCCATGATTTGCATACACACCTGAATTTAGAAAGCGATTTAACAGGCAATCTTAATAGAATCTCTGTATGGATTTCTTGAGGAAGGTTTGGTAAAGTAATTTCTCCTTCTCCTCCTTCATCTTCTTCACGATTCCTTTGATTTTTGTCATTTGCCATAGGGTACCGCCGTTGTGCAATATCTTTACGGTTTGGGGATTTAGAGATGGGCGATGAGGGTTTTCAATTTTGAGATAAAAGCGAGCAAATTTAGCAATGGTGTTGAGTTAAAAGCGGTCGGCACCTGAAATTTAGTACAACGACGTCGTTTAATCGCTTTATTAAGGTTGTGGTAGGTAGATAGATATTTTTTGTGGTGAGGACGAAACTGGCAGCCATCTTTTTTGGATAGTTCATGTAGCAAGGCAGTGTGGTTTTTTTCAGACTTGTCTCTTAAAACTGATACTATCATCGGCAATACTGGCTGGGGAAAGTGGGTATCTACGATTACTCTTTTAAAGCAAGCGAGGGCTGATGATTCGAAAATCCTCCATGAATGAGGCCATTGTCGACTTCAACTTTAGTGCTATTCCTATAAAAGAACATATGCTGGACAATTTCCAATGTCTCATACAGGTGGGTTGCTGTTGCTAGAAATTCATTGTTGATTGTTGGGTCCAAAAGGTTGATTTTGTGCATGATCTTCGACACTTGCAATTAAAATGGCTGTATTGCATGTTGAAAGTGATGCGAAATTATCTCTTAATGGCAAGACTACTGGAAAAGATTAATCTACTTATATTTCAAGGAAATGTAATATCTTAGCTCATAAACTAGCTAGAAAGAGCTTGGATTTGCTACTTTCGTCACAAATATATAGTAAATAATTGAATTTTAAATTAAAAAATGCTTAAAAGCTGCTTTTGAGCTATATCAAACATCTATTAAATTAGTTAAGTTTCAAATAGAGGTAAAGCATCACAATAAGAGAATTATCAATTGCAAGTTACTTAAAGCTAACTCTGCTCATTGAGCTACAAAGTAAAATTCCAAATGTTACAAGACAGCATACAAACTTAAACAAAATTCTAAAGTTCTTTCTTCCTCCTCCTCTTTATGCTATCTAGAGGCTTCAATTTACCTATCTAAATAGGTAATTCTCAGCTTAGGGAGAAACCAGACTCTCAATATAAAACTGGAAATCACATATATTATTAATTCCATTTACATTCATTTCAGGATATCTATATGTCCCATCTTCTGGATTGCAAATTACTAAATGGCAGTCTTCTAATAACATAAGCAGAACTTCACCTTTACCTGAAATGTAATGAATGAATGTGCAACTCGCAACCCCAACTTCTTCATCTTCAATCAAAACTGGTATAACAGTTGATTTGTACCAAGATTCTCTCACTCCATACTCCTTCATAACCCAGATATCCGAATGGTCTTCGCTGCAAGTACACATTACACAAAGATTTCCATCCAGAACTCCCAATTGCTTGATGCATTCATTCCCATACTCCTTAGCATTAGGTGGCATAATCTTCATGAATGTCTCCTTCGCTAAATCGAAGGAAACAAAAATATGGTCTGATTTTACTTTCCAGACAATACACCCATTCACATATTTTCCATAGAAACCATGATCAGCAATAGGAATGCCATATTTGAAACATCCAATACTCCTCCAACATTTGGTCCTTCGATTGCAAATTTTAACCTCAGTCTTGTAATCACCCGTATCATTTCTGAAGCAGAACACAGCTACTACTTTATAATCATCACTTTCACAATCATAACCAAACCCAAACACAATATGTTCACGATTGGGATGCTTAAAATCAAAATCAAGTTTGGGCATTGTATTAAACATCCTTGTGGAAGGATTCCATATAACCACAAAACTATTCTGCACTTGCATACATATTAATCCATCACAAGACCCAACAAACTGAAATTGATCCTTAACTGGGAAATAGTCAACCGCAGTAGGATTGACGTGTAAATCATTAAAAATAGAGTACATAGAGCAAGAAGCCAGTAGAGGAGCAAGTGAACGACTAGAATGTTCGAAAACTAACCTCCTATAGCGATCGGGGTTGTTTTCTGATAAAGATTTGATTTTTTTAAGATGGGTTTTGATGAATTGAGGATCTGAAATCAGAGATTTGAATGATTTGCAAACACACTTGAATCGAATTAGAGATCTCACCGGCAACCAAGATAGAATTTCCACTTTAATTTCATCAGGTAGGGCTGGTAACTTATGAAGCATATTGGATGGGGGTGATTCTTTTGCTTCCTGGAACAGTAAACGGTGGTCATCATCATCATGGCGGCGTTCTGAATTCAGCTGATGATGGGAAGAGGATGCGGCCATTGATGCTGAGTCTAATGTGTGACTCAAACGAGTCGAATAATTGATTAGCTTGTTGTTCTCTTCTTCTATCATGATAGCTAAAATTTGCTCTTATTTCTCTTAGTTATGTCATCCTTCAACTGTTTTTGTTTTTCTGCGCATGTGAGCCAGCTTTGATGATGCTGATGCAGTTATTATAGAGGAAAAGAAAACGGCACGGAACGGAGCAAAATTGGGTTCATGCACAACAAATTCAATAATATTTTAAATTTATTTTCATTTGTGTAATAAACATTAATAATTTCAGTAATCAATTAATTTCTTAGTTTGCTCAGAATAATTAATCGTTCATAATAACGGTTTATAACCGTTTATAAAACATAAAAGATAAGTACTTAACTACTTCGGAAACTATTGTACTTTGGATCTTCAAATTTAAGCTATTAATAAGGAGCTTTGGTCGACCTTCCAGTTTGCAGCCACTGTTGTTGTTTCTAGGTGAGTGGAGCTAATGTTCAATGGACAGGAGGGAAACCAAGCTCTCAAAATAAACTTCTCCATTGGGAGACCAACTATTCATCCGATATTTTCTAAAAGTGCTATCTTTGGATTGTAAATCAACATAGTAGAGTAATCAGAGTTTGCTGCCATCAAATTCAGCAGAATTTCACTATTATCAGCAATGAAAATAGGCCATGAATTTCTTCAACTAATCTTTGGTGGATATCGGGGTTGTTTTCCAACGACGATTTGATTCTTCTAAGGTGGGCTTTGATAAAATGGGGATCTGAAATTAGGGATTTGAATGATTTGGAAACAAACCTGATTTGAATTAGAGTTCTGACCGGCAACCGAGAGAGAATTTCCTCCATGAACTTTTGAGCAAATGTAATCACCATATTTCAAAAATTTATCCAAAAGGCAATTATTTGGAATAAAAACTTGCAGATGTCATTAACAATTTATAAAAACAAAATTACCAAAATATAAACATAAATTTTCAAAAATCTTGCCGCCATCCACCTTGATCGACTGACAAACTACGGTACCAGGGCCAATCTTTCGGAACCATGAGCATCAACGATTGGTGGCCACAAACAAGATTTTCGTCGAAACGAAAAAGACTGAAAATCGAATGGAAATGTGTTTCAGTCAAAAATCGCCGTGTTCTGTTTGAGTTTTCGTTGAGTTAGTGCGAAACATGATACGAGGCCACTCAAACATACGCTTTTGTTTAAAAATCTGTTTGAACAACCACTGAAATTGTCACTAATTTGATTTGAGTGTCTTTTAAAATTCCTCAATTTAAATTACCCATTTCAGAAATTATTTGCCGCATTAGATTTGCTGCAAGGTTATGGCAAATACCCTTTACGATACACAACAAAAACCTAAAAATTAAAGACAGCAAGTTCATTGATTTTCCAAGAACTCTGTATGGACGAGAGAAGAGAAGAAACATTCTGGACGACTCTTCGACAATTTAAAGAATCAGATATTGGCAGTTTTGACAGTTACTTGACATCCTTACAAATAGATATGTCTGTTTGTATTTGTAAAAATAATTGCAGAAATTAGAAAACTTACATTTCAGTTCTTGCATTATTAACAAAATATTAAAGAAATCCAGAACCTAACAACTAATGTTTTTACTGAAATACTTCACTAGCAACAAGTTTCTTGACCTAAACAGAGAGTTCTTCTAGCAGAGAAGAAACAAAACTAAATATCTAACAGCAATCAATCCATTAGTGCAAAACAGAAACTCTTTAACATTATCAGAAATTTTGCAAATGTCCAGAATCAAGCTCGATGCTACATAAAAACATAAGGGGCTTTGTGGTCTTACCTCTCAGTTCGCATTTTTCTTTTTTCCTCACTTCAATAAAACTTTGGGCCTTGAAATGAATGTAGGAATTTTGAAGCACTAGTGAATCACTGAAATTGAAAACAAAAATAACTCATTTAAATAATGTAAACAAACCCTTCAATTGGTTTAAACTTTAAGAGTTAATTTGACAACAGATATGCAAAAATAAAGAAGCTTAAGGTTGCCAAAAATGGGCACCTTTTCTTTTCCCTTGAACTTAGCTTGATTACAACATGAAAGTGAAAGAATATAGAAGATCAGACAACTTGAATTTAATTGCGTCGGAAAGAGAAGTGAAGATTCATCTTTGAAAAGCTACAAATTAGAGAGAGACGTGGATGGTTGTTTCTGTTGAACTTCAACACCAATTGTGGAAGATTGGTTAACCCAAGAAGAGATTAGGTGGTGAGCAATTGCAAAGGGACCTGGAAAAAACATGGGAGCAAGTTCCCCACTTTCTAAATTAAAATCTGCTGCTAAGTTTTGTCCTTTCTCAACCCCCTTGCACATTTGATCAACCTTTGCAGCTACTGTTCTTTGTGCTTTCTCGTACTCTGCAACCATCAATGCTCTCTTCACATCCTCTCTACTGTGCCATTCAGCATCTAGTCAGGTACAAAATGCAAAACTATGTCATTTCACAAATCCCCAAATAAAGCAAAAATTCTCTCGAGTACATTGTATTATTATGATGGTTAAGGGATTCAATCTACCGCTCTGCATCCATCAGCTCTCTGAGAAATCCATGTTTACAACTTTCTATTGCCCAAAATTGAAAGACATAATTTTGCAATTTTTATATGAAATCTTGGCAGATACACACAAAAGTTAGTTTTTCTGAGCTAACTAATTTAACAGATGCAGAAGAAAATTATATTCATTGCATAGAAATTTAAGTAACAAAGTTTTCACATTTTCAAGTACCTTCTAACTCTTCTTTATCCACATTTATTTCAAGTGATTTGGCATAGGCAAAGAAACCCACCATCAACTGGCATGGCATGCTGTTTGGGCCAACTAAAAAGAAACCACAAGTACAACAATTAGTACCGTATAGTAAGCAGATAAAAATCAACAAGTTACATGCAACATAAAGATGTAAAACATTATATTTCAGCCATGCCAAAGAGGAATATTAAACTGTGGAGATGTTATTATCTCTAATTATTTTATTTCTTCACTATATCTCTCTTGCCAATTAATTGCAGTGAGGAAAGAGGTTATTAAAATTCAGTTAAAAAAAGAAAAAAATATTAAACTTTTGCAGATAAAAACCAATAAAGGATGAGGATCAACATATTGTAACAAATCATCGCACTTTAGAAACTCCAGAGAGGAGTCCTTATTGTAAATGGAAAATATAAAAATACAAGCATAACCATATTTGATAAATTTCAATCACACCCTATTCTAGCACTTAAATTTTTAAAATTTGATAATGACCTCTTGATAATATTATGATATTATAGAGTGATCATCATTAACTAAAGCTTCTTCAAATGTTAATCAATCAATTGAAATTAAAAACGGAAACATGAAAGGAGATCTCATATGACTGTAATGGAGTTACATACTCTGATTTTACTTAGCATATACTTCTTTTGCCAAGTATTGAGGCCCTAATTCCTAATTCCTAGTATGCACATTATACAAACAGACTTATTACAGTACACAATTAAGCAGTCATCTGTCAAATCAACATTTGTAGTTTGAATAGGGCATGCCATACAAATTGAGAGAATGGCTGATAAGATCACTAAAATGCAACAAAACGCCGTATTTAAAAAATGGCATTTGATCTTATATCTATGACTACCCAATAAGGTGCCTTGTACATAAGGTTAAGAGGAGGAAATGGCCTTTTTCAATTTAATGAACATGTATAAAGACACTTGTAGGGCACGAGTATGATTCAATCAGCAACAGCCCCTTAGATATCAAAGGAACAACAGAAAACAATCAAAGCAAACATCTGCTAGATGGCACAAGGCTTGAAAAGGCAAGATAATGATAAACAACCATAGAAGTTATTTTTGTATCTTATAGTTTAAAAGACAAGTGATGTTAAATGACGCAGAAGAAGATTCAAAAAGAAGACCTAATTCAACTATCCTTATATATCTAGGAAGTTGTACATGCATAATCATATTTAGTCTAGAATTATTAATTAAATTAGATTGTATTTAATATTTCAATTTCTTAAGATTCTAGGTTGAATCTTATTTTTCTAAGGTCTTCAATTAGATCTTGGTTATTTTTTTAAGGTTTGATCATGTGTCATTTTTCGCGCTACTCGTTGGCGTCATTAAACAACCGTTTGATGTATAAATATTGGTTTCTTTAGACATTAACATTTATTACCACAAAAATAACAAAAGATGCATACAATTGACACTAAAAACACAAGTAATGGCGATACAAACCAGGCCATGGCTGAGAACTATGATAGACGACTTCTCCCACTTCAATACCAGTCTCTTCCCATGTTTCTCTCCTTACTGCCTCTTCCAAGCTTTCTCCTGGCTACCAACAGAAATATTTTACAAATAAAAACAACAGATCAATTGTTATCTACTGTGGTTAAGAGCAGCTTTGCTGCATCAGTTTAAAGGAAAGCTTCAAACTTTCGGATAAAATTGAAGTTGGCCAAGACCCATACCTCTAAGAAACCGGCTAAGCAACTCCACATTCGTGGTACAAATCTTGATTGTCTGCTTAAGAGGACACGGTCATTTTCCTTATCAATAACCAGCATAATCACAACCTGTAATTAATAATAGAATATAGGGTCAAGAAAGCAACATAAAAAAGATTTTATTCACCATCCAAGAATTTCACAGACTACTTGTTGCGAGATGCATAAATATCACTCTACCGGATCAACACGAGGGTAAACCCTCTTGTTGCACATCTCATTTGTGCATTGCTTACGTCTCCCAGCTTCCATGGGGACTGTCTTTCCTCCACAGTGCCCACAAAAAAGTGACAAATTGTGCCACTCTAGCAATGCCCTGGCCTGAGAAAAGAGAAAAACCAATATACACATGCAAACTCAAATCACTCAAGTAGCATCAACATACACAATAGTAAAGGGGAACATGCTAACAGACAAAAATGAATGCAACTTGCAGAACTTTGACTGGAAGAAAACCCAAAGTCATCATCACTAAGTTTCCAGCATAAATACCCAAGAAAGAATAGAGAAGCAAAAGAAAGTTCATGGCAAGAAATTTACTCTCTTTTTTTGTGTGTGCGTGTGGTGGTGGTGGTGGGTGGTTGGACAACAAACTGGGCATGTACATGCCAATAATTTGTTCAAGTAATACAACTTAAACGTTCCTTACTAAATGGTCAAACTATTATGTTATCACCAAATGTTCATGCCACCTAAAAACATACCTCAACAATTCTTAAGCAACATGGAAGCATTAAGCATTAAAACAAGAAGATATATTGATGCAGAAAATTTCCTTGTTATGGATGAACTTAAACTTGTATTGAACCTTGGGGCAAGCTCAAAAACTTATGGAGATAGCAGTAAATGCATGAAGTATGATATTTCATATTGATAGAGAAACTACAGTAAGACAAAGTTACAAATGTTAACATGTAGCATTAAGTCTAATGAACATAGATAAAGTCTTTGGGGTATTGGCATATACAATAAGAGAAGATAATGGAAACAGACAGCCCAGAAAAAAAAAATTGTAACTTGAATATTCTCAATTAGAACTGCTTCACTGAGTTTTTCTTTATAAGAAAAGTAAAACCTACCAGTTCGTGTTCTGCTCTAGTACAACTTACAGGTTTTTTATCCCTTTGAACACCTACTGCAACTAACTTCCTGGATTCCCAAATGTTTGAAATCATTAACAAAAGTCCAATAGTTTTAGAAGAAAAAAAATGAATAGCATGTACGGATATTTATAATTTCTGTAGCACATTTCCACCAATAGGTTATATTGCCATATTTTAAGTCATAAACCTCTATCTCTACCCTATAGGGTGTAGCTTCAGTAGCGGCACTTGACCCATGAATGAGGTAAAGAAGAACAGTCATCTATGGTTTTCAATTAAATGTTCTTAGTTAACTTCTGACCAGTGTTCTGCCAAACAATACTCAAATAAATACATTCATGTTACAGAAGACCAATTCTCAGAAATAGGCTAATCCACCGATGCACAAAACTGCAAACAAGACATTGAAAACTTTAAAGGAAATGTAATTGTTATTTAAACCATCTTACATGACCAGCAATAGCCAAATCCCCCATAGCCCGCTCATTAGTCCAATCCGTAGCCACCATAAGCGTTCTCAATTCAACAAAGCAAAATTGCTTGCTACCTAATTCATTCACCAGACTATCCTCGCCAGAAACATCAATCGCCCAACAAACCACATCCTCATCAGACCTGGAACCCAGATACACCATTCTATCTCCGTTCAACTCAGCCCCAGAATTGTCCAACAAACTTTTGCAATCAGCCAAACTAATCCAACCCAGGTGCCAGTTTGGCGCTAAATCACCATCATTAGTGGAAGAGGCTAAAGGCCTGCCCTTTCTGAAAGGTAAAATCTTGAAATTTACGGAAGATAATTGATGGGTATTCTCTAAAAGTTGGGTCTTGAGGGCCTCGAGGGCTGAGGCTGGAGATAAAGGATCAGAAGGCTTGCGGGTTTTGGAAATTAGATGGTTGCCGGCAAAGGCATGAGATTTGAGGTTTATGGACATGGTGGTGGTGAAATATGGAAGAGTTCTTGCGAAGGTGGCTCTGAGGGAGAGTTTTTTAGAGAGAGAAGAACAAAAGAGAGAAGTTGTAGGTGATGAAAAGAGGAGAGAGAGCATGGCTCTCTTTGTTCCATTGGATTTTGATGGCTATAATTTCCTCTGTTTTTGTTTGTCTGAAGAGCTGACTATTGCTTAATCAAATGACAACTGCCCGAAAGTGATTTTCATTTAAGATTTAATTTAATTTTAATTTATGGGATGTGGACCCACTTTATATTTCCGAACCTCTCTGAGTATGAAATCTTTGACTGGGAACCGAAAAAATAGGTCGGTTTACTTATAAACCGATATGTATTTTAATCATATCAATTTTTTTCATTAGAGAAGTTAGAAAACTAGATATGCAAATTTATATATTTCTTAATTTAAAAATATAAGTTCACATATCAAGTATGAGAACTAAGAGTTATTAATTATATTAATGACGAACTAAAACGTGTGTTTAAATGGAATCCAACTAATGATCGATAAGTGGTGTGTTAAAGAGGTTTGCAGAACGTTTATGCGAGCCCTTAATCACCAACGAGAATTTGCATAAGCGGTATACGAACTCATTTAAATAACAGTAGTCGGCATTTCCTTTTACCGTTTTTCATTCTGATTACCACCGAATATTTATCCTTAAATTTCAAACATTTTCACTGGTCATTCAACAGTTTTCGGAGTTTTTGACAGCAATTCACTACTTCAGTTACCCTTTATGTGATAAAAAAGATTTGTTTTTGAATTTGAATTCTCTTTTTACGTTAGTATATTTTTTATTATTTGAGTCAATTTTTAGTTTAGTTTTAATTTAAAATAATACTCTTTTATATTAATATGTTTAAGTAAAGTATTATTTCAGGTAGTTTGTACATAATGATATTTGTATGCAAAATAGAAATTGTTTCGCGATAATATTTTGCATAGTTAGTTAATTAACAGTATTGGCATACAAAAAAAATTTTATATGCGATCATAATATTTGAAGTAGTTTTGTATGAGAGAAAAAAATTATATTTGCCTATGCTATATAGAATTTGCATGCAAAATTAATTACGTTATTTTTTAGGTATATTAGTTAAGAATATTAATGAAAAATAAATTATTTTAAAGAATATTTTTAAAAAATAAATTAGTTAACAAATAACAAAAAAAGGAATTTGAATTAGAAAAAAAATTAAGAAATTATTTGTAAATACAACGTGCAATAATAGAGTGATGAAAATTTTCTAGTTTGCAACAGCAACACGTGTTAGATCGGTGGTCTGCTAGTCGTGATCTATTGTTCCTTCAACGGGAACATATACCGATTTACATGTTTGTAGGCAAGACGAGATATGATAGCCCGTTGCACATTAAACGAGCCGATACGCAAATATGGCAGCAGTTTGACGTCGAGCATCCTCGGAAGCTAATCTACATCGACAAGCTAGGTTTCAGTACGGTGTGAAAGATTGAGTTCATATATTACCACTGGATCCTTCTTTCTGCTCTAGTGGAGCGTTGACATTCGGAGACGCACACCTTCCACTTGTCTTTAAAGGGACAACCATCACGCTATAGGACATAGGGATGATACTTGCCAAAGCATATGTTACCACTAGAATCTTCTTTCTGCTCAAGTGAACGTTGACGTCCGAAGACGCACACCTTCCACTTACCCTTTAGATGGACAACCATCACGCTATAGGATGTAGAGATGATACTTGAGTTGTCTGTCGACGGACGTGCTGTGATGGGCCGATTTAAAGGCCCCTGATTGGATGACGTCAGTACTGCCTAGATTTCCTAAGCTTCACACTAGAGGATGCTAATATCAGGGGCAATAGAATCATACGTTGTTGCGTCAACGGACATGTAATGACACCTGTGGAGGACACTTACAAGAGCATGTTTAACAACAGCTAGCTCGATGCTTCGTGCTCTAGTTGATGGGAGGAGCCATGTTCTGCGATTCGTCGAAGAACAACACGAACTTGATTCTAGTGCTGATATTGGCCAACTTCGCCGAATGTTAGCAATACAACTGGGGGAGTGCCGTTTCGGTGTATCTGTATCGAAGTTTATACCTTGTAGCCACAATGTGCAATTATATCCAAGGGTGCCTATTATTGTTACAGGTAACTTTTTTTATTTAAATACTTTATCTTAAAAAAAAAAGCTATGTATGTTACTAATCACGATTCGATCGTACTATACACAAGTGTGAGCTTGGGAGAGAATTGCCACACTTCGACCAACACTACTCAACTGACATCCTGTAGTGTTTCATAGATGTTCTTATACACGGAAGTATGCAGCTCTCTCAATTGTATTTATTGGTTTTATTTGTAATATACTTATACTTCCTTATTTTTGAAGGTGGCAAATGAAGAAAAATTTGTATGACATTACCAGCCATAATCTACTGGGTTACCGAGACTAGCTATCCGTCTTGACAGACGGCAAGATATATATATATATA
>CANUEY010303436.1:0-45731 GCA_948099555.1 Croton setiger | reverse complement strand
GATTTTTGCTAATCAAAGTCAACTTGTTAAGAGATCAAGTTCATCCGTTGATTGCTCTATATCAGATAAATTTGAGCTTATTTCACAGGTAATATTTTATTTTCTTCCCCCAACTACTTGTCCTCGGTCTAATTCAAACGATTATGCTTATTAACGTGTCTCTTTTTATATATATACACAGGGAGGAGTCGAAGAGAGCCAGCCCATCTTCAGCTTATCGCCTTTCAAAGACGGGATATATTCAGTTGAGTTCACTTCATCACTTTCAATTTTACAAGCATTTTCTCTATGTATAGCAGTTCTAGACAGTCAAAAACTATGTGAGGTCTTGGATTCTGGAAACCTGTCGAAAGGAAAAACTTCTCTTGAAACCATATTATCGCAAAATGACGGAACAAGGACCCGAAATGGAAATGATGGGGAAGTTCCAGCTGCAAGATATGTTTCATACCCACCTCATTCTCCAGTTGGAAGGGTCTAATATTATGAAAAAAATGTCTTGTAATTACACACAGGTGGTACAGATTAGATATATATATATATAAATAGCCAGTTTTAACTGGGTAGGCAGTTCTTGAAATTCTGCAATAGATTGCCTCCCGCCGATCATATGGTTCGAAAATGGAAAATAAGCATAGAGAATCTGCAAGTTCATGAAGGAAAAAAGCTAGAAGCTTGAGACTATGGTATGTTGTATTAGCTTTTAAGTTCTTTTTTTTACCATAGAAGCAGTATTTACTAGAGAAAGATACTATCTTTATCAATGTAATTGTGCATATAATTAGGGAATTCTGTCTACTTCTACTATAATTTACTTATTTTAATGCCAGTTCATGAACTTGCATATGATTATCGATTAACCCATGTTTAAAAATTTATCAATTTTGTTAATATTCGCGGCTCAGTTGACAAAATTTTAGAGAAAAACGAGTAAAATCGATAATCGTTAGCAAGTTCAGAAGCATTATGAGCTCTGTTTCTATATTCAACTTGTTATTGCCAAAAGAATCATTGAAGCTATGATATGAATGTTTGCAGTAATTTCAATTTATGCAGAAAATTCTGCATTCTGCTGTAATGTAATGCAAGTGGTTAAGAAGAAAGATATGATATTGTAGAGTTGTTAGAAGTATGGACCATTTGGAAATGAAGGAAAGGACCACATATGATTAAAAATGTGATCTTAACTTTGAATTTCTAATTTTCTAATCATTTGAATATTATTGAAAGATCTGTTGGTGATCTGGCAATAGAAAAAAACATTATAAATGAACTAATTAATACTACATAATGTAAAACTAGCTGTTTCGGTAGCGTTTATTTATAAATTAGCTATTTTAATAGCATTAAAGATACAATACAATACTAGATAGCTGTTTCGGTAGCGTTTATTTATAAATTAGCTATTCCAATAGCGTTAAAGATACAATACTAGATAGCTTTAGAGAGATACAATACTAGATCATTTGACATGCAAACAAGTTATATGAAAGTAAAATTAGCTGTTTCGATAGCGTTTATTTACAAATGAGGTTGTTTCAGTAGCGTTTATTTACAAATGAGCTATTTCAATAGCTGATTCGGTAGCGTTTATTTATAAATGAGCTGTTTTGGTAGCGTTTATTTACAAATGAGCTGTTTCGATAGCGTTTATTTACAACTAGCTGTTTCGGTAGTATTTATTTACAAATGAGCTGTTTCGGTAGCGTTTTTTTACAAATGAGCTATTTCAATAGCTGTTTCGATAGCGTTTATTTATAAATGAACTGTTTCGACAGCGTTTATTTATAAATGAGTTGTTTCAGTAGCGTTTATTTACAAATACGGTAGCGTTTATTTACAAATGAGCTAACTGAAAGCGATAGCCGTAGCAATACATTTAATTAAAATTAGCTATTTGCACAGTGTTTATTTTCAAATTCAAAGACATAGCTAGAACAATATGTGTTGGGTATTTGCCAATTTGTTATAATTTTTAATTTTTGGGTAAACATTAATTAAAAAATAAATCAAATATTTATTTTTTAATTAATTAATCTCTCCTAATTAAATTCTTCTCGTACGCATTATTGTATCTAATTAAAATTATAATTGCTTTTATTATTTTTTTTTCATCTCTTAACTTCTCTTCTCCAACTGCTCTACATAAACATATATATACATATCTCTGAACAAACCCAGAAGGGGAATTTCGTCAGTTCAGTTTCAAATTACGAATTTGAATTTTATTTTTACTTTTTCTAAGATTTGATTAAGATACCATTCTGATTCGCAAAAGTTCTGCGTTTATGATAAATTTTTTTATATTGAAAAAACAAAATTCATTTCAAAATTTCCCATTCAAACTGTCCATGGAGCGATTGTAATTTACTATATACATGTTTATGTGTAAAGCTTCAGTCTTTCATTTTTGCTAATTAATGTCAAAATTTAATCTCCGATTCCCAATATGCCCTCCTACGTTGATCGCAAAGCTACTCCCAAGGTTTCTCTCATTTTCTGGATTCTTTTTTATTTTTCTTTATTTTGGTTTTGGCTTTGATTTTGTGATTTTTTATGTTCTAATTATTTTTTTTTTTATCTGGAGCTGTGGAGAAAAATTTGTACAGAAACATCAATAGAATTATCACTAATTGCAGAGAATTGGAAGCCTCTTCTTGCTGGAATAGTATTTCAGGTGTAATTCTAAACTTTTCAAAATTTTACTGCAATTTTCAGCATTTGGTTGATTATTTTAGAAAATTTGAATAAAATTTGAGGTGGGTCTAATTTATTTTCTATAACTTTTAGCATTTTGTTGAAGGAAGAGTACTTTTTTTAGTATTGGGAGCATGTTTTTGTGAGATCAGATATGCACTTATCACTTGACTATGTTTTGATGTTCGAAGAAAGAACATTTATCAATGAATAGATACAATATTTTTTATTTCCTTTTTGCTTGAGAGTGAAATTCTTGTTTTTTAGATGAACATTTTGAATGGCTAGTAGCAATTCATTTTTCAAATGTTTTGCTTCCTTTTGAGTGTTGAGATTAAGCTAAGAACAAATATGTAATGCTTGGTTTTTGAAATTTCATGCTCTTCGTTTTCTTGTTTCTTAATATAACATCTAAACCTTAATTTCAAATTAGATGGAATCGGCTGTATGAATTCGTTGTTTCAAATATCCATCATCTCAAAGATTTAGACACAACCAGCTAGGTTCTGTTACATAATTTTATGCCTTCATTTTCACATGTTCTTAGCTAAATCCTCGCTCGCAAATGACTAAAGTCTTTGATTTCTGTTTAACATCATTTTTTACTAATTCTCAACCTTTTCTTACTTTCTATCTTTCTTTACATTTCATGCTCAGTTTCCAAATTGATACTTAGCTAATTCTTCTTATGGATGAGCTTCCTTTTTGCTTTTTATTCTGGTTTTGCAGTACATACATGGGCTAGCTGCACACGGAATCCATTACTTGCATAGACCGGGGCCAACGCTTCACGATACAGGCTTCGATATTCTTCCGGTGCGTCACTTCTGTAAATTGCTTGACTGCATTTCCATTCTTAGAGCGAAAGTGCAAATTTACATATGATGTTCATATTCCCCCCTCTCTTCCTCCTTTTCTTTTTCCTGGCCATTTCAGGAACTTGGTCAGGATAAAGCTTATATAAGTGAAGCATGGTTCAGTTTCATTTTCGGTTCCTTTGTATTGGTATGGTCTAAAATTTCATCAAAACTTTTTTCTCATTCTAATTATATATTGCTACTAATCTATAGATTTAGTTGTTGAATTGAATGGTCTAATGTTTGTTAGCTATTTTGCAGTGGACTTTTCACCCTTTTGTTTTTCAGCACAAAAGAATCTATACAGCTTTAATCTGGTGTAGGGTTCTTGCTTATTTAGTGGTACGTAATTTCGTGTCTTATGAGATCATTTTGATTACAAGAATCATAAATTTTATTTGTAAAAAAAAAAAAAAAAAAATCTTGATTTGCAAATGAAATCTGCGAGAAAACGGCTTCTGGTGGGTGTTAAGTCCTGATTGTTCTTCTTACCATTATTCTTCATCTTTACATGTCCTACATGCTTACATTTGGTTTCTTCAGATTATAAAGGATTTCAGGAACTTTTTTTTTCTTCTTCTTTTTCAGGTTTGCCAGATTCTCCGAATAGTTACATTCTATTCAACTCTTCTTCCTGGTCCAAACTTTCATTGCCGAGAGGTATATTTTCACATAATTTACAAGCAGTTCCATTTAACTTCAGGAATTTTATTACAACCATTTGCTAGTGGATATATTTCTATGCTTAAATTACCTTGTTGTGAATAAAGCAATTTTTTACAATCAGGTACAACTGTGTCTTTCAGGGCTCAAAACTTGCCAGGCTGCCTGCTCCTGGAAGCGCAATTGAATTGTTCATAATCAACTGTATGTTTCAAACATCTGGGTAGCATTTGGTAGTCCGTAATACAATGTAATGGCGATTAGATTGCATGATTTTTTTTGTAATATTCTCGCTGTTGCATTATAACGTTCCAAACATTGCCTAACTTCTTTCGGCTCCCATTCTGCAATGTTTCCATATATCTTACTTCCTTCAGCATGATGACCCTCATTTTTCATATATGTACAGTTTCGCGAGGGGTTAATTATGGCTGCGGCGATTTGATTTTCTCGTCGCACATGATCTTTACCATAGTGTTTGTGCGGACATATCATAAGTATGGCACAAAGAGGTAACTAACTAAACTCTTCTAAACTAAATTTCAGTTTATTCTTTTTGCTCGCCCACTTAATCGGAATGGTGTGTTGGAGTGGTTTCAAATTAACTATAAGCATCAAATGATTGCCCTTTTTCGCTCTACCTACCCTGCAGGTGCATAAAACAGTTTGCCTGGTTGCTTGCTGTGATTCAGAGCCTACTTATTGTAGCTTCTCGCAAGCACTACACAGTTGATATTGTTGTTGCTTGGTAAAATGACTGTCCATTCTTTCGGTTATATATAGCTTCTTGGGAATTTCACTGATCGACTTTGATGCATATACAGGTATACTGTAAATTTAGTTGCATTCTTTATAGACAAGAAACTTCCAGGTTGGTATTTCATAATACTAACCTTTCTTCCCTTTCTTCATTTGCATCTCATCATGTATGTTTTGGTTGCATGGAGCACAAGTGATTTAGGAGAAATCTGTTTGTTGACACTACATTCACTTGATCTGTTGTGCGCTAGACGAGCTTTTAGAGTTGATTATATTAAGATAAGCAGTTTACTTGTTTAGTGCCTGATCGTCGAGTAACAAATGCGTATTAATTACAGATACTTAGGACCTTATCCCTTTTATACGAGTGGCATTGTCTTTAGGGATAATATCAGAAAAGACCCAGTTTTTAAATCTGAAAATAACTTTTAGCTTAATTATACTTTTAATTCTCAAAAGAGTCATATTTTAATTTTAAATCTTATAAGAACCATATTCGGTTTGTATATAGATTATAAACTGTTTGAAAAATTATAACTTATTGTAACTTTTTATGTTCTCTATGCAGAGTTGCCTGACCGATCTCCTGGACTTTCAACCCTACCATTGTTGTCAATGAGTAGAGATAAGGATGGCAAGAGCTTGGAAGATCACCACAAATCATCATCACCAAATGGGATTTCTGTCGAGATTGCAAATCGAGCTCCAGACGATTAGCAAAAATCGTTCGATCATCATCATACCGGTTTTACTTCTAGCTTCTTCCTCTTTTAGCACTTTGAAAGTTGTTAAATTATGCCTATAAGCATTATTACACAACATAAAAGGTGGATTAAAAGCTTAGGAACTTATAACATAATCAAATGTTAAATTGTAAATAGACATCAGTAAAATGCTGAAGATAGTGTAAAATACTGATGTCATTTGCTTTGAACATCAATTCCTTTGCTTCAAAAGTTAGAAAAATGGAATGAATTCTTTTCTTCATAACACTTAATTTGCATTAATTTTTTCTTTTTTCGATTGTTTCGTTCGACTGTAGAATGTATCCAAAACGACGATGAAATTCATCGATTAGCTTTATCGAGCTTTTATTTTTGGACATGGAAACTGCTTAATTATGGTGTCCACAAATTTGGGTATGTTTCTTGATATAATTTCACATTGATTGCAGAATGACCTTAAATTTTTTTCAGGTTTTGGATGCCTCTTTTAGGCCAATTATTGGGGCAGGCATGACTCAATGATACAATTTAAAAATGCCCCTCTTGTCTTTGTCCCTCTATCATCTTTTGCACTTGTTTTTTCACTTTGTATATTTAATTATCAGGAATATTACAATCAAGTCCTCCTAATTTGATAAATTAGACGATTTAATCCTCTTATTTTGAAAATTAGACTGATTGGTAAAATGCTCTTTTTTTTTGTCCATCATACGCTAAAGAGTACTTTGCGGAACTTGGTGGTACTTTTTTTTTTTGTCAATCATACATTAAAGAGTACTCTGTAAAACTTGGTACTGTAAACAAGTGAGCATACCAAATCGATAAACAATATATGAATTATGATCTTATTAATAGGCTGAGAGTTTTCTTCAACCTCAGCTCAAGAGCCTTCTTCAATAATACTCAAAGAGTACTTTTCATAAAGTATTACAATCTAATTATGAATTAAAGGACTAAATAGTATTATGTATAAAAATAAGGACTCTTTAGTATAATATACTCAAATAAGGATGACTATTATGGAGACAAATTTATTTATGGGTCACATGCATGCCTGTATTGCTCTCTCTATCAAAGTCACTGTACCCTTTTATTTCATTTTTGCCTCTTTTTACCTCTTCATCTTTAGTACTAACATTAACATCATCCTCTTTTTTCTTTCTTTCTCAAATTTACTGAATCTAACTTTATCTTCTTGAACTTCCAATTTTGTCCATTTTGTGCTAAGTCAAAAGGTCTGTGTCAGCTGTATCAGAATTTCATCTTATTGCAGTTTGCTTCTCAAGTCACAATCCCTCTCTTTAATGCTAATTAGCATCTAATGAAAACATTAAGAGAGTTTAAATTTCTCGAAACGCTACTTTAACCTCTAATTACTGGTTTAAACTTTAAACACGATGTTCCCCAACACTAAAACCAGTTGTATGTGTGTTCGGCAAAACTAATTGTCTTTTTAAATAGTGTTTAATTGTTACAAAACGCTAAAAGTTAAAAGAGACTAATCTTTTATAAAATGCTGTTAAAACAGCTGAAAACTATCTAAAAAACGATTTTATCTAACGTCGTAAAAAATAGCTTTAGTGTTTTATTGGTCGGCCAGTTGAAACGCTAAAGTTACTTTTAAAGTTGATGTCGAACATAACCATCAGTGTTCAGACAGAACAAAACACTATAAAACAGTAAAAATGCTATTAACGGTTGGAAAAGTTGTCGCCGAACAAGGCCTAATCGAGAGTTGAAACCCTAAACAATGGTTTATAATTGTTAATCAAAATGGGGCCTTGGTATGTGATATAGGATTCTCTTATTGCAAGATAACATATATGCCAGGTTGGTGATGAACATGTGAATGTGGTCCAAAGAACTAAAGTGGGTTTTATAGGTGTTTATAATAAGAATTTTTTGTGGTACTACAACCCCTTAAAGTAACGGGCAGTGCCCTTATTATGCTTCCCAAATCCATGGACCTTAATGTTGGTCTCTGTCTTAAAGTTCCCATACAGATCCTTAGGAGCATCCTCATTGTCTGTGCTTAAATTATCTTAGCATTGCAGATGCAAATTATATGCTAAAACAGTAGCTGTTTTTATATATTTATGACTCCTTACTTTTCTTTCTTTCTTTACCCATGTGGGGTTACCCTTTGTTTGTAGGGTAGACAAGAGTAGAGAGTAGGGGTGAGAAAGTTTCGGTTTTTATCCAAAACCGACCCAATTCAATTTGGTTCTATTTAGTAACTGAAATTTTAAGTCATTTGATAATTTATCAGTGTAAATAAAAAAAAATTTTGTTGGTAATCGGTAATTATTAGTTTGGTTTTTTTCGTCGATTTTTAGTGATTTTTTAATCGATTTTCAATGTTTTATTGATTTTTTACCGAATTAAACCGATTTTAGTTTCATTACTGAGATATAGTGAATTGAATCGAATCAAACCGATTTAGTTTGGTAATACTGAATGCTCTGTCCAAATAGAGACCAGAGTCTTTATGGGTGTTGTTGCATGCCCTAGATTAAGAATGTTGGTAATTAGGAAGAAAGAAAGATCCATTTAATTTGAGTTTTAATTAATTGAGCTGGAAAAGTTAATTAAGAAGATCCTAATCTTGGATTGGGTAATTAACCATCATTTGATCCATGCCTTACTTTAAGACCTCCATTATTCCATGATTTAATATTACATATATATATATATATATATATATATATATATATATATTTGAATTAAATTTCAGGGGTGAAATAGTTATTTTTTAAAAATAGGGATAAATAAATATTATATAAAATAAAAGGAATAAAATTATATTTTTAAATTTCTTTAAGCTAAAGGGTAATATTATCTTTTCCATAAAAAAATTTTAATGTTTATTTTAAGTATTTAATTAGTGTTTTGTAAAATATTACTGCTTCTTTTATTAATTACTATATAACCAACAGCTAATAATTAATTAAACAACAGCTGATAAATAATATTAGTAAATAGATAATTTATTTTATAAAATAATATGTGTCCCTCCACTAAAACATATTTAAATTTAATTAAATTAAACATGTTTAAACAAAACAAAAATTAAAAAATATTATATAGTTTAGGGAAAAATAAAGGTAAGTAGATTATTATATATTATCAAGATTGTTGGTCCATTAATAGACATTTGATTTAAGTCCTTAAAACAACTTTTTGATAGTTAATAAAGCTTAATTACTAAAAGACAGCCTGGTTTGATGTTTGCCATCTTATAATTGTCTACACAAAACAAATCACTTAGATTTGCTAGTAAGAATGGCACAAGTGGATCTATATATGCTCGCGAGTAGTTTGGAACTCGATTCGCTAAATATTCGTTCAAGTTCATTTGTTCTGCTAAACGAGTCAAACTCGAGTTTGGTTCATAAGCTTACGAACTATTTTACGAATTATTTCATTTAAGTATTCACTAACAGTTCACAGGCATCTAAACAAATATGTTTACGAACTATGTCTAATATTTGAATTCTTTCTTATGCAACTATGTCGTTTCATTTAAATATTTTGAACCTATTGAATTTCGAGCTGAGCTCCAAACGAACTTTCGAGTCAAGTTTTTAACGAGCTGAGCTATGTGATAAGATAGTATCCACTCATTTTTTGATGGATAATCTAGTTTTCAAATATTATTGAGTATTAATTTCAATTTATATGAATTATTATCATTCTTTTATTACTAATTTAAAAAAATCATAATTTAATTTTCATTAATTAAATTTTTATAAAAATTTATAATTTATACTATTTGAAAAAATAGTAAAAAATTGAGTTTTATATTTAAATATTAAACCTAAACAAACATTTCAAATCCAGCAATTTTTTTTTTATAAAAATTTTTATTGATCCACTGTTTTCAAAATTATTATTTTAATTAATTTACTCAATTTTATATTAATTTGTAAATAATTACATAATTACAACATATAAAAAGATTTTAAATGCAAATAACTTTCAAATCATCCAATAAAAATTTAATTTACCGATAAAAAAAAATAAAATGGTCTTAATTATAAAATTTGACTTATAAAATGATAATATTAAATTTTTAATAAATAGTAAATATGTAATAATTAGAATCTAAATATTAAAAATATTTTTAATTATGATTAAAAATAATATTAATAATATATATAAAAAAATCCAAAAGTGGGAGAAAGTCTATTTGGCAAAGAGGATACGATGATAAGGGCAAAACATTATTAGTATTAGTATTCTTATAATTAACGAACTAATCTAAATCTAAAAGCAATAAAATGTAATGAAAAAGTGTTAATTATAGAATTAATCACTTCACGAAAGCTACCTTTTTTGACTTTGACCCTCCCGCGACACTTCACATGACAACGATTCCGTTGATCCAGCGATTGATCACCACGTCCCATTCATCTCACCTTTTCACTCCGCGCGTGCTCTCACTTCCTCTTTTTTTCCTTTTATAACTTCTAACCATTTTATTTTATTTTTATTTTTCTCTTATATTTTTATATAATTTTAACTATATAATCTTTTTTTTTTTAAAAATTTGATTCGATAAAACTCAATAATTCAACACAAAAACTCTAACTCGACCTTAGCACAATATTAACCCAGCCCAAATCGAGATAAAATTAAATTCAATTTAGTCCGCCATTCAAGACAAGAAACTTTCGGTGATAAGATTTTTTGAGTTCAGGTCAAGTTTGACTTGAACTTGACCCATGCACACCCTTATCTAGATGATCATTTAAATTTATGAAGCAGACAATTATCTAAACTTATAACCTTCTTATAAACTATTTTTTAAATTATAAATAGTCTCTTTACTTGTTTACTAACTTAGTGTCTCCTATAAGTATTAATTTGCTATTTTTTTGCTTATAAGTATAAATTGTTTGACTTCAAATTGTTATATCTTCGTCATAATGATTGGATGTTGAAAATTAGGACATACAGAAATTTTAATAACGAGAGTTTTAATTTGATATACACACTGGTCTTGTTTATTGCAGAAAATGAAGGTTGACTTTTGAGTTTAACCAATTTCATTTTTTGTACTCATGGCTAAGGTTGAAGATGTGTGAAAGAAAAAATTGTATTTTGTCCTTTTAGCAAAGTTCAATTTGATCCTTTAATAATAGTTTTTTCAAATATAAGGACTAAAATGTTTAATAGTGACAAAATAGAGAGACAAAAAATAATATTGAAAAGTAGAGGACTAATATATCTATTTCGCCAAAGTTTAGGTAGTAAACTAGAAATTTAAGCATAAAGAATGAGGAATCCATTCTTCATGTTCGTGCAATCACGCGCAGTAACTGGGAATGGTATTGGTTGGAATTTCGAAAACCGAAGTTGAACTGGAAAAACCGAAAACTTTTTCGAATAATAATAATAAAAAAATTCGAAGCAGAAACGAGAGAATGATGAAGCTGTGAAAATGTAGTAAGAGAGAGAAAGAGAAAGTGATAATTTTTGGATCCAAAAAGTTTCTTTTCTTTTCTCATACTTTCTTGCTACCCAAACGAAAATACTCTTCAACACTCATTTTAGCAACATTCCTTTTCCTTTTAAATTCCATTTCCAATCTCTCTCTCTTTCTCTCACTTTCCCTTAAAACCCATTTGTAAAAGTAAAACAAAGTAGCAAGCTTTCGCTTTAGCTACATCATAGTAAGATAGATAGAGATATTGATAGATCAGATTATCCATTCTTTTTCCTTTTGATTTATAGGTAATCTAACAAGTTATAGCAAAAATGGGAGCTCGATGCTCCAAATTATCATTTTGTTGGTGGCCAGCTAATCTCAAATCCAACCTTAATGAATCTTCCGATCTTGGTTAGTTTGCTTAATCACATTTTAGTTTTTGTCACTTTCCCGGGAAAAAATAAGGAAGATTCAATCTGTGTTTTATTAATTGTAGAAAGTGGGGACTTGCTTCCTGGGTTTACAGGCTTTTAGTTTATCTAATCATATTCCAGCTTTTTCAATCACTTACCCGGAAAAAATAAAAGGGGGAAAAAAAATTCTAGCTTGGTCTTCTTAATTGCAGAAAATTGGGACTTGCTTTTTGGGTTTAGAGATTAGTTTATTTAATCACATTCCAGCTTTTCTGTCACTTTCCAGGGGAAAAAAGGCAAAAGGAAATACTTAAATCTCTGTTTCATTAATTGCAGAAAATGGGAAGTTGCTTCCTGGGTTTAGAGAGTTCAGCTTGGAGCAACTACGAAGTGCTACTTCAGGTTTTAATACAGACAATATTGTGTCTGAACATGGAGAAAAAGCTCCAAATGTGGTTTATAAAGGCAGATTCCAAGATGATGATCGGTGGATCGCTATCAAACGGTTTAACAAGTCTGCTTGGCCTGATTCACGCCAGTTCCTTGTTGGTCTTCTTGATAAATACTAGTTTTGTTGTGTTTTCCTTAAATTTTATGATGGGTTTTGAATTTGATTATGATTTGCATTTTTGTATTTCTTGATAGGAGGAAGCTAGAGCAGTAGGGCAGTTGAGAAATGAAAGATTGGCTAATTTGATTGGATGTTGCTTTGAAGGGGATGAGAGATTGCTTGTAGCTGAGTTCATGCCTAATGAAACCCTCTCTAAGCATCTTTTTCATTGTAAGCTTCGTTTCTTTTATTTTCTTACATTTGCAGTGGTTGAAGCTGATGTTTTTTAAGAGATCAAGCTTTAGTAGATACTGCAGATTTTTGTTTTTGATTTTACGAATATCTGAAGCTGTAGAAATATTTGGTTTAGTGCTTACTTGGGATGGCATTTTCTTTGTTCAGGGGAGAATCAGCCTATGAAATGGGCAATGAGACTGAGAGTGGCTCTTTATTTGGCTCAAGCTTTGGAATATTGCAGTAGTAAAGGAAGGGCCTTATATCATGACCTCAATGCTTATAGAGTTCTATTTGACCAGGTACTTTCTTCGTTTTACCATGCTTTTTTCAGTTTGGTTTAGTTGCAAAGTTAGTTATCTTTCGTGAGCTACTTCTTATATTGGGGTAGCATTTGTTAGGATGGCAATCCAAGGCTCTCTTGCTTTGGTCTAATGAAGAACAGCAGAGACGGCAAGAGCTATAGTACAAATCTAGCATTCACCCCTCCCGAGTACCTGAGAACCGGTAATAGCCCCGTTGAATGGTTTTTTTCTTTTAGCTTTTAGAGGCCTTGATGTGTGTGGCCTGCGTTTTTTGCTTAGTTGAACTCATTTAGGTTCATGTTTATGTTGCAGGAAGAGTCATACCGGAAAGTGTAGTTTACAGCTTTGGCACACTATTGCTTGATCTTCTCAGCGGCAAGCACATACCACCAAGCCATGTAATCTGTTTTCCCTGAAATAGTATTAACTTTAGGTGGAACTTGATTCAAATTTCTCTTGATGTTAAATTCTTGAAAGTGGATTACTATTACCTCCGTCCACAAATATAAGTCTTTAAACGATTGACTTCCTAAATGACAGGCACTTGATCTTATACGTGGGAAAAATTTTCTGATGCTGATGGATTCATGTCTTGAGGGTCATTTTTCAAATGATGATGGAACTGAGTTGGTGCGGTTAGCTTCTCGTTGTTTACAATACGAACCTCGTGAAAGGCCAAATGCAAAGACTCTTGTCACTGCACTTAGTCCTCTGCAGAAAGAAACTGAGGTATACCAGTACTCTTGTCAAAACTTAGGTTCCTTCTTTAATGTCTTCAAACTAAGAACACTGGATGCATTTCATAAAAACCCAAGCGCGAGTCAAGCATCGCATACAAGCTCAAGCCAAATTTAGTAAAGTTTAGAACTTTTTGCTGATAAAAGTAATGAAAAAGGCTTATCTTGTTATATTTTGAAGAGTCTTTTAAGCTTGGTACTATGCATTAAAGCAGACCAAGTCACATATCATAGACAATTTATATCATCTCCTTTACTGTGTTTAACAGGTTCCATCCTATGTTTTGATGGGTATTCCACATGGAGAAGCATCCCCAAAGCAAACGATTGTGTTGACACCTCTTGGTGAAGCTTGCTCAAGATTGGATCTAACTGCAATTCATGAGATACTGGAGAAAGTGGGATACAAAGATGATGAAGGGATAGCAAATGAGGTTAGTGATGTCCAATCATTTGACTCCATCTTTTGTTTGATTCAAGCTAAAAATCTTTTGCGTCTAAAAACATAAATTCTTACTAATCATACCTCAAATCAAGTATTTCTTGTTGAAAACAAACAGTCTTTTTCCCTGTGCTGACGAAATTCATCGTACACACTGGTAGTAAAGCATGAAAGTACTGAGATTACTTGCATCAATTATTAACATGTTCTCACAGTAAAGTCAACTTTATGTATTATTGTCATCTGCTCTTTGCAGACTATCATTGAGTTTCTCTTCTTTGCAGCTTTCCTTCCAGATGTGGACAGATCAAATACAGGAAACACTTAATTGTAAGAAGCGTGGAGATGCTGCTTTTCGAACTAAAGATTTCGCTACTGCCATTGATTGTTACACACAAGTAAGATATATATTTCACAGTTTCTGCATCATAGGCGATGAAAAACACAAAATTAATCAACAATTTAAATAAAAAGACCTTCTTTTTCTTGTGTAGTTCATTGATGGCGGGACAATGGTCTCACCGACTGTATTTGCTCGACGCTGCTTGTGCTACTTGATAAGTGACATGCCACAACAGGCTCTTGGAGATGCAATGCAAGCTCAAGCAGTATCGCCGGAATGGGCCACTGCTTTCTATCTCCAAGCTGCTGCTCTCTTCAGTCTTGGAATGGACAGTGATGCACAAGAAACTCTAAAAGATGGCACAGCTTTGGAAACTCAAACACATAGAAACTGAAATATGTACAGTTGTTGAAAGATTTCTTTATCCATTTAAAAAAAGAAAATATAACTCTTTCAATCCATCTTTCTTCATTTATATGGTCTTTTTTGAGTTTCTGCAGAGCCACAGAGATCAACTTTAAGTTTGATTATGTTCTTTTCTGTATTCATATATTTATCCAGAGAATTATAATCTTGTTCAAATATCTCTTCTTTTTAGTACTGTTTGATAAATGTGAATTATACTAAAAAATATGACAAATAAATTTAAAAATATAATAAATATAAAAATTGAATATTTTATGACATGAAATTTTTATTGAAGAAAGTAATATTCAAATAAATTTATTTTTCAATAAAATAATAAATTTTTTTAGCAATAAAAATGAGTGTAATTTTGATAATGTTACAACTATAAATCTCTCTCAATATATTATTTTAAATATTTTATAATTTTTAAAATTAATTCTGTAAATATAAAAATTTCATAATTTTAAAATTAATGTAATAAATTTATGGATATATTTTTTGAACAAAATTTCCCCTTTATTCTCTCTTTTATAAGTAGTGCAGATTATATGTTTCTCTCTTATTTCCTCTTTCAGAAGCAGTTTAAATTAGATTTATAATTAGTTTAATTTAGATTTACAATTAGTTTAAATTAGATTAATAAATATGAAAACTTGAAGATAGGAATGGAAGTGTCAGTTACACCAAAATGGAAGTGGAAAAAATCTGTCCAAAATAATCACTTGATAAATGATTTAACAAGTATCCATCCAATACAAAACAAAATACTCTTTAATGTGTCAAAAATTTTATTACAAAAGCCAGCAGTTAGATTGCTATTTTATGTTGGACGCTGAGCACTGAGCATCTGCCCAATTATACCATTCACCTGTAAAACCAGAATTTGCTTTTGTTATATGAACATAAAGAAATGACCTTGAAGATGTTCTCAAAGCAATTACATGGAGATAACACTGTATCAGAAATAGCTGTTCTGCAAACCAAATCAAAGCTAAGGAAAAATCTGGTCGGTCAGATGTAGTCGATTCTTTCAACTTTATCAATTTTATTCACAACTAAAGACATTGGAAAATAATACTTTATAATAGTTTCCTTATCAATCAAAGAACCCAAATTGAGATATAGTGAAAGATCTCACAATCTTTCAATGTCATGATGATTACCAGGTGGGGAAGAACCAGAGGAATGAGAACAGATAGAAAGAAGGGGCAGGAGCAAGAAGGGTTGCTTGTATAGCTTGGGGGAGAAAAAAAAAAGCAGCAGCAATTCATAGATTCATTATTGTAATTGACATATGCTCTTTGTGACTGGTATAATAACTAAAATTGCAGTTGAAGAATAATGGTATGCAAGTAGCAGAAACAAGCCAAAACACTTCACTTTTTCTAGTAAATATTTGAATCATAGAGAGTATAAATCGACCATGAGTAGCAAATACATGCACTGGAGCATTACAAAGCTTGGTTCAAGAGGTTTATAAAGCTCATCAAATATATATATTTTTTCTACATGCTCATATTAAATTAATGCACTGGCTCTTTTAAATAAAAAGAAAAATCTAATACGAGTTTATCAGGTTGGCCTAATCTTTAAGTCTTAAATTTGAATTACAGGCCTAAAAATTCACTTAAATGTCTAATAATGACTATTTGGTTCGGTTGAATATCAAAAACAAAATGTAATTTCATTCAAATTGTCTTAAACTTTTAGGCTTCAAACTAAACACAAATGGCACATTGTAACAATTCCAACTAGCTGCAATACAAAACTAACATTCATAGAAACTAACAATGGGGAAAGGTAAGAAACCTACCAGAAAATACTTCGAAACACAGCGGTCGATGCAACTATTTTCACCCATAGTTAGCTCAGGTTCCTTGTACCTGAAAACAAGTAGTACAAATATCTACGTTCAACAAAGAGCTTCAAACATATACATTTCTATTTCTTTTAGCACACTACTTTCAGAACGACTTCTACAAACCAAGGGAAACAAAAAGAAACAAACAAACGTATCTCACCTCTTGTCAACACACTTGTTGAAACATGCCATAGCAAGCCTGAATTAATATAAGATAAACAGATGAAATTAAACATTGGAAACTTGATTATTATTACAAGATAACATAAAATTTTGGAAGAAAACCCAAAAAAGAGAGAGGAAAGTCCCAAGTTTCACATATATTGGCATCTGAGTTGCTAATACTATAGATTATTAATAATACATCAATCACAAGCCTACCTAATTCATCAAATTAATATTCTAAAAAAATTGGCAATAACCATATGACTTTACCTGTTAAACAGTTCCACCTTATACTCCATCTCCATTGCTAGCATTCCAAAAACCTATATATCATCAAATTCAAAACCCAAATCAAACCCATAACCAATTCTCTAAAAAGCAAATTCCTTTTTGAATAAATAAGTCAAATTAGTCAAACCCATTACACCAAATGAGATGCTATTCCACATGTTCCTTAAAATCTCATATTACTAACAGCTGGAAATCAATGAAGAAGAAATACCCACCTGCTCTTTGTCAACACCTGGAGGTAAATCATTATTGCCCGCCATTATTATACCCTGAAAATAACAAAGACCAAGTTAAGGAATCAACCGAAGCAAATTAGAGCTACATGAACTGTCCAAAGAATTAGTCTTTACCAATTTTGAACTCCAAAGACGTTTAGTGAAAAAATGGGACTTGTGGAATTCAAAAAGAAAAGGCCCGATTTAGGGTTTAAGGAGGATGCAAACTTCAAACTATGTGGCGGACATATAAACAGAGTGCCAACTCTAATTAAAGTAACATGCCGATTACGCTAGCCTTATGACAGCAATCAGAATAGGGTTATTAATTTTACCCTTTTAACGGGGCGGGTAAAACAGTCTACTTAACAAATTTGGAGGACAATTTCGTAATTTTCCCTAACATGAAACAAAAACATTTATATCTTACAATTCCTAAACCTCACACTGCCCTAAACCTCTGCTAAAACATCACCGATCACAGCCGCCGGAAACAAGGCTTTTCAGTCAGTTTCTCGGCGCCGCTCTCGTCCGCTTCTAAGGTTAGGTTCGTTAATGATTCATGTCAATTCATTTCTTTCCTGAAGTTTTCTTCTTTCCTCTTCATCAATTGATTCTTTGTTCTTCAATTATTATTTTTTACTTAAAAGCGATTTATTATTGCTAAAGTATTCTCATAAGAACATGAAGTATTGCTTTTCCGTCTTTTTAGATTTGTACGATTCTTTTCTTATTCTACTTTGGCTATTTGCAGAAGAAATATAAAATATGGAGCTCGGTTCGGTACATGATCCAAGCAAAGCCACATTTTCATTTGTCGATGAAGATCATACCCTTGCAAATTCTGTCAGATTCACCTTGAATCAAGAGTAAAAATCCAATCTTTTTCATATTAACTTTGCTTTTGATGTTTACATATTGTATGGGTTAAATTAAATCCTCTTTTTGTTATTTGAATTGAGTTTCTAAGTTTTTCTATTCCTGTAAAAATTAAGCTGCTATACTTCCCATTCTTGAGAAACTTCTGTAAATCTTCAAGTGGGTTAAAGCGGAAATTTATGCCTCAATATTAAATTTGATTAACCTGCTTGGCTTATTAAAATTGCATGTTTTGAGCAACTGAAGTATGCAAAAAAAAAAAGAAAAAAAAAAAAAAACAGAAGTGTTCAATTCATGTTGATATAGATGAATTATATTGAATGAAGACCTTGTTGTTCTTCCTTGTGGCATATAACAGTAGAATTGAGCTACTAAAGGTTATTCATTTAATGTTTTTTTCTCTGAATGGTTTTGGTAATTCCTGTGAAATAGTTGTTTAACAACGTTTACAATATTGTTTTGCAGTCCAAGGGTTTCATTCTGTGGGTACAGCATTCCTCATCCTTCGGATGCTCGAGTTAATATTAGAGTTCAAACAACAGGTAACATATGCACCGGCATGGTTTATTTAAAAGCTTAGCTTCATGTTAATTTGTCACTTTTTGTGAAGGTAATGATAAGGAAAATGTGTATATTTACATGTAAAATTTGCTTATATATTCAGCTGACTAGCGAGTTTTGATACAAGATTGCATGCCAAAGTCTTCTAGATTAGCTGAAACATCGATCTCTCTGAATCATCTGTGTGTCAAATTTAGTAGTTTCTGGTTGCTCTTTCTTTATATCATAGCTCTTGAAATCTTGTTTAGAAAATTGCATCTTCTAAAATTACAATTTGCAACCTATTTAAACAAATAGCCTCAACACTAGAAGAGCTAAAACGGTAAAATGGGAGTATTGGTCAAAACATGAAAAATTTTCTGTTTGGACTTTTCCTTTTACTTCTGGCTTTGTGTATATATGCAATAAGTTGTATGAATGATATTTATTGTAGCTGAATTAGTGTGTTTATTTGCAACTTAAATCACATATTTTGGACTTGGAGCTGTGACTAAATGGTTAAGGAATATAGTTTGACAGGTTTGGATAAGTTTTACTTAAAAGGTACATAAAGGCTTATAATTAAGGCTCTATAATTTCTACACTGACTTGCAAGATGGGATTTCTGAGTTACATCAGTTTTGTGAGTTTCATTTCAATTGTATGAATGGAATTTTCAGGTGATCCAGCGCGCGAGGTATTGAAAGATGCATGCCAGAATTTAATGATGATGTGCCAACAAGTTAGGACCACTTTTGACAATGCTGTTACTGATCATAAGCAAAACAATCCCATAGAAATGGAAACAAGTAATTGAAATTAGTCTCCCTTGTAATAGTATCACACTAGTTGATTATTTGTTTACTGGAATTGTATGCAATTACTATGTTACTTTTCTCCTTCTTAATTATAATGATATTTACAGTTTTTTTAATAACCATACTCAAGCCTCTCCAATTGTTTAGTATGAACTTGATTACTTGCTTGATCTGGAACAATTGTACTAGAAGCTCAAATCCGAATCCAGTACACTTAGAGGGTGTTTGGCATTGCTTAAAAGCAGCTTTCAAGTTTTTATTTTTCATTTAAGTCATTGTTTAGACTTTTAATCTGCTTGTAAGTTATTTATAATAAAAGCAACAAATGTTGCTTTTTTAAAAGTGCTTTTTAAAAGCTGAAAAGTTGAATCCATAACAAACACCCTTTAATTCAAGTCCTAAGGATAAAATGATATATGTTAGTAATACTTTTAAGTAACTTATAATTCAGGCATTCAGCATAGCATGTTCAAAAACATTATATTACTGTACAATTATAAGCATATCTCCATAGACTAGTTAAGAAATCATCTAAGACTCTGCAAGAAACCACAACCGCTTGCCCTCAAAGTTACTGTTTTCTCTCCGGAGGCGAAAATGGCAAGCTGATTTCTAAAAGTTTCACAAATAGGACTCAATTCCTAGCCTTTTTTTGCCTTCCAAATTGGGTGTTTAAGCAATTTTACATAGAAGAAACCAGAATTTATACTTAAAATGTAGCACAAAACTAAGAATCAAGAGAGGACTTTGAAGTGGAAGAGCCAAGAGATGACAAATGCAAACACCATACAGGCAAGCAAGAAATTCATAAATCCACGGCTATGCCAGAAAGCTTGAGTTTCCACCAGAATTAGAGGTGCTGCTGGTGCAGCTGATGAAACTGCAGCAGAGGCACTGTGCGCCTCTGTTGCCTCTTCACCGGCAATGTTTAGTGCAGTAGCACCGCAAATTTCGCATATTCTGCAAATTTATAGACAAATTACATATCAGCAACAAGGAAATATAAAAACTGGACCTTTGATGGATAAAGGTTAAATCTTTGAGTCTATTTCAGGTAAGCACACAAACACAACCAAGCAAATACGTATGATTCTTGTTTTTCCTTAACATATAATTGAAGTGCAGAGCCGAACGAAGAGCATATTGCAGGAAGTGCAGAGCCGAACGAAGAGCATACAGCAGAAAGAAAAAGGGACAAGTTACCTTTGCGAACAATCTGAGCATCTTCCCTATTCACACACACACACACAAAGGACACTAAGCAATAACCTCCCTTGGTTCTTGTTCTCAAGAATCTTTGTTTTCTTGATTGGTTTTTCTGACAGATAATCTTATGCTTAAATCATATATGATATATGGTCTAATGAAGAAATATACATATGCGAAGCAAAACAAAGACATAAAAGGATGGTGCAAGGGAAGGAAAATACCGATGGCAAGAAATGTCCATCCCAATTTCATACTCATTAAGACAACTGATGATCATCAGATCAAACATGGAATTACAGAAGTACTACAACATCATTAGTGATTTATCCCAGAAAGGTAAATCAAATGATCCCATTTCAGTAGTAAGTAATCAATAATCTGTATTTTACCAAGCCCAAAAGAATTAAAAAAAAAAAAAAGTTACTGGATATATAGAGACAATGAACTAAGTCTGAGGGTGAATATTTACTTTTAGGCATCCATTATAGCTTGAGCTTAAGTAAGTTTAGTAGTAAACTATTTGCAAAAGATCAGTCAAACACATGTCTACTAACCAGACTCAGTTCTAGAAAGTGACAAGCATATAAACTAGATAATGGACCCCACATAACTAGAGTTTCATAACATATAGCCAAAAAAGGTTAAATTAATCTTAAAACAAAGAGTCCATGAAATCACCCATGGATCAAACCACTAACAAATTTTTGTGATCCATATTTTGCCTTCTTTTTCTTTCAGATACTAATACTCTTGTTTCATTATAAAATAAATAAATAAATAAAAGCTTTTCTTTGATTTGAGCATGGTGGTGGTGGTGGTGGTGGTGACCACCCTATTTTCCCTATTTCTAATTATTACTGTTTGGTTTCCACAGGATAAGATCTGCTCCACCTGATTCAGCCAGCTCAAAAAGAGGCAAAAGAATGAAGACAATAATCACCAACACATGAAAGGAACAAGAGGTAACAATAAGTACAAGCAGAAGCAATGTTTTAATACATTTGGAAATCTGATTTGTCATTAATTAGGAAAACCTTAATAGAAAAAGATTTAGCAAACTTTCAAGTAAACTATTTGTGGTTTCATATTTCAATTTATGGGAATAAGCAAAATGAAAGCTTGTCTTTTTATTGCATTTAAGTAATATTTCCAAATACAAGCTAAACATTAGTTCTATCCATCTCTTAGCCAATTTAAGTAGGCCAATTTTCTGCTTAAAGCTTGATCCTAAGCTAAGTAAAAATAAAAAATAAAGTAACTTTTCATGTATTTATGAACTTGAATTGAAGAAAAAAGCTAAATTATTCAACCAAAAAAGACTAATGCTTCCAAAACAACCTAAACCATTTTGTGTTGTTGCTTCTTTGTAGGAAATTACACCTACCATTAATTTGGTTGTGGGTGAAAAAAGAATCTCATGATTCTTATTTACAGGCTACTGGACAAAATGATGAAGAAGAAGAATCTTATGATTCCATTCCAACTTTGAAAGGGTTTCAAGTCCCTAACAAGCTGGATGGATTCAACAAATTGGTACAAAAATTCCTCAAATCTCCAAAAACTAAGAAAAGGGTATCCAAAATTCTTAACAAACACAAATGGAATGTAGCAGAAAATCAAAATCAAACCTCAGATGAAGGCATCCAAATTCCAAATTGTTTAAAATTCACACAAATGCATATAAACAATAAGCAAATAAATAAAAGATGAATACTTTACTCACGGGTTGCCTTTGATCTTGAACCATGTTTCTGCACATTTCTTATGAGCAGCACCCAAATCACCTTTACAAAAACACCCTAACTCAATTCCCACTCCATGTTCTTGGCCTCTACTCTCTAAACCCAAATGGCAAATTCTACAATCTCTCTCATTTTTATTATTACCCAAATTCCTCATCTTCTTCCCTTCCAAAACCCCACTTTCCAAATCCACCTCTGATAAGCAATCTGACACAGAAGAGTCTCTATGAGCACTTAACTCACCGGAGAGTGACATATCATCACTACTGCTACCACTCAAATGGTGGCTTCTATTGAAATGGGTATCATGAAAAGTTGGCATTTTGGCCAAAAAAGATCAAAACTTTGGGATTTTATGAAGGGTTTTAAGACATTTGCTTAACTTAAAAGTGAATTATAAGATCCTACACAATTGGGTATAGAAAGAGGAGGTGGAGGTTGTGTTTAGTTCTTTAAGTTTTTCATCAAGAACATAAATTTCTTGTAATAACCAAAAGAAACATAATTGAACTAATTGATTTTTTTCTCCTTAATTTCTCTCTCTATATCTGTGTGTCAGTTTTTGGGCAGTGTTGGTGAAAAGAAAACGCAAGGAAACTGCTGCTGTGTTGGTTTGGTGCAGAGCAGAATAATTATGCAACTGTTTGGTTTGAGGGTAAAGTTTGGTTCTTTTCTTTTCTTTTTTCTTGCTTTTTCTTTCAAAAGTTTTTTTTTTTTTAAAAAAAAAATCAAATCTTCAAAGAAAAAAAAAATGTCATCTTTCGATAACACCATCATTTTTAGGATAAAATAAAGTAAAGATTGAAAAAGGACTTTTGCTGATATTTTTCCCTCTCCCTCTCCTTTTCGAGATTGCATTTTTCTTTTGATTTTGGTAATTGGAAATTTTTGCTTTGCACTATTAGATTTACCTCTTTTGTGATTTGGGAGGATGTACCAGATATTATTATTCATTAGTTCTTATCGTGAATGAGATGGTTTTCATTCCTTCAAAAAATTACTCATGCGTAGACATGGTTATGAGCCGATTAGGTCCGTTTGTCCCGTAAGTTCCGGCTCAACTCGTCCCCAAATCAGAACTGTTCGAACCGTAACTGTAACCGTTATGGGACGGTTCGGTTAAGGTTCAAGTTATTTTCGAACCGTAAATCGTATTGAAAGATCCGTCTGTCCCGTAAGTTCCGGCCAAACTCGTTGCCAAATCAGAACTATTCGAACCGTAACTGGAACCATTATGGGACGGTTTGGTTAAAGTTCAAGCTATTTTCGAACCGTAAACCGTATTGAACCTGTTAGGATTACTATTCAAATTTGTTTTAGAAAGAAAAGAAAAGAAAATAAGAGGGAAAATTTGGTAATATTCCTTTCTCTTATTTGAATGAGGTTAGGGTTACTATTTAAATTCTCAACTCCTTTTGAGATAATTTTCATAATATAATTTTTAAAAATTTAAAATTTATTATATAAATGTAAAAATACATATTATGTAGAAAATTACAACTATGTTTTAAGACATATATAATAGATAATCAGAAATTAAACATTACTTAAACCATAAGTAATAATAATAACTTAAAATGCGAAATCATCTAAAGCTTCCTCATCAAAAGGGTATAGGATTAGAAGCATAAGGTGAGGAAAATCCAAAGAAAGTTGGAGCATGAGCTACATCACTTAACTTGTAGGAGCATAAGTTGAATAAACTTCAAGGAAACCTGAACTGGGAGCCGCTGCATCGGAGAAACTTGTCGGAGCATAAGCAACCACCTCCGCATCAACCTCACCAGAACTCGCCGTAGCAGACAATGCGCGGCGAGGATTGGAACATAAATCATGTAAATAAACTCCTGTAATTTCAAAATTCTTGCTTATATTAGATGCATAAGATTACTACATATATTAAACTAAACGAACTATAATTTGAATATTTAAATCGAATACTATAATCAATAATAATCGAACTGTTCGCGAATATTCTCGAATAGTTGCCGAATCAAATTCGAACTTTTAATTGATGTTCGAGTCAAATACGAATCCGAATTCAAATTCGAACACCACGAATACCTAAACGAACTCGAATCGAACTTATTACTGTTCGGTTCATTTACAGAAAAAGAGAGAGATTGTAAGAAAAGAGAATTATGATTCATACCTTCTGCTAAGGCTAAATTGAAGTAAAGATCAACAATGTTAGGACATGATTGGTAACACTGATCTGAGCAAAATTTAGCCAAAAACTGAGGTTGAAGAAGAGTATCTGATGAAATTCCAACAGTTTTTCTATCAAGTCCACAGCCATTAATACAAGCATCACTTTCAATCCAATCTTGCAACATATCATTGCTTACAATAACTTCTGATGTCTTGCATTGATATGCAATTTCTCCATTTTTGGTCTTGAAGTTTTCTATTAAGCATCTATGGCCAGAGGATGATATTGAGTATGAACAAAGCTCTATTGGCATTTCCTCACATATAAGCTCACCTAAATACAATACAATATTTATAATTCATGTATATATAAAATAAAATAAATAAATTAAAAAATTATTTTATTGATTCAAAATGTCATTAATTAGTAAAATAAAAATAAAAATATAAATATAATTATAAAAGGGTCAATATATAAACAATCAAAAATCATTTACACACAAGAAATTGTAACTACTCATAGTTTATAATTGGTTGACAATCAATTTAAGATAAGATATTTCAAAGATTTTTTTGCTTTTTAGTTACAGAAACTACTTGAAAATGTAGATTTAAAGATGGGAATTTAATTTTTTTTATAAAAAAAATAAAAAAAATAAAAAAACTTACCAAGAACTCCATGAAGAAGAAGAGAGAAAGCAAGAAATATGATGAAAGTCATGCTTTTAATTTAACTAATTATTATGAAAGAAGTGTTTTCTTATAACAATCAATTATAAGCTTTGTGGGTTGTGTTTATTTATATAGTAGTAAAGATCAAAGAATTCATATAATTATATATTTACAAGTCAATAATAATTTATTTATTTATTTATTTATTTTCATATAATTATATTTTACAAGTCAATAATTTATTTATTTATTTATTTATTTTGGTACCTTTATGTAACAAGGAATCATTTTCATGTTATATATAATAATTTATATAAAAAAAAACAAAATTAAAATCATTGGATTTATTTGTGTTTTGGTAGCAACGAAAGTTTCACTTTGTTTGAATTTTGTTTTGTTTTTTTAATTTTAGCCAGCTATTACCAAAAAATTGTTTTTTTAATATTATTTTATGTCATAATTTACAAATTTATATGAATATTTTTATTTAATTACATGTCCTAAAATTCATCTATATATCCCATTCTTTTGTTGTATTAATCGATGCTATTATTTGTCTTTACTTTTGACTTATAATAGCTCCATTTGCATGATTCTTAGACTAATCTACTAGTACGATGATAAATTATTATAATTAATTATAAAAATAAATAAATATAAATTTCATAATTAATTGTATTTATTTTTCTTTCTTCTAATTAAATAAGTTTGATTTATCATAATGCTGCTAATAAATTGGTCCAAAAATGACATATGATAACATTTTATGCTTAACACTTATATTATCTTTAAAATGTAAACACTTTGTTGTTAGTTTATTGTTTTTAGATATCCAATATCAAGAGTTTTAGGTGTTTTTTAAATTTTCTAATTTCGACAATACATAATGGTTGAAAACTCCAATTAGCTGTTAGGAGACACTTTACAGTAGGAAGTGCATATATCCTATTTGTTAGGACGAAAAGAGGCTGAAAATGATAGAGGGTTCAAAGTTAGTTCAGGAAACCGTTGACAAAATCGGCATAGTAAAAGCAAAGTTAAAAGCTGCACAGGACAGATAGAAGAGTTATTCGGGAGAGATGGAGTACAGTGTTGGAGATAAAGTTTTTTTTCGTGTTTCGCCTTGAAAATGCATTATCAGATTCGGACGGAAAGGAAACTATATTAATTTTATTAAAATAATTATAACTAAATTATTTTTGAAATTATTATAATAATATTACTTTCAAATAATTAAAAATGACAGTAATACTCTGTAATAATAACTATAAGAAAATATAACGAACTAAAAAAACTATAATTTTATAATTTAATTTCACTATAAATAATAACTGTATACTAAAACATAATTTAACTGTAAAAATGTATATATAATTGGATAATAAATCCAATTCCAAATTTCATCCTCATAATAAAAGAAAAATTACTATATAAATTAACTCCATTAATGCCAAATAAATTAAGAAGACGATCATATGGCAGTTGGAGCACAAGCAACCCCTCCATCATATAGCAACCCCATGATCATATGGCTGCTGGAGCTCAAGCGACCCCATCTAAGGCATACATATCAGAAGGGACAGGTTCAGAAGCATAAGCTGAGGGAAGTTGAGCAGAGTCTTCATGAAGCCTAGGACCATTTACAGTTTCAGGAGCATAAGCCATAGGAACTCCAAGGAAGGCTGGACTCGAAGCCGCATGATGTTTGAAATCGTAAATAATCTCACTACGATCGAAACTTCCAAATGATGCTGTTGTAGATAAGGCACGACGAGGATTGGCACACAAATCATATAAATGAACTCCTGAAGTTACAAAATAGATCAAGTTTGTAAGTGACCGATTTAATATTTGAAGTAAGGACCAATTTAATACTTGAAGTATATAATAGTGACCAATTTAACACTTGAAGTATGCTAACTAGGGCTGTAAATGAACCAAACAGTTGGAGGTTCATTCGGCGTTCGATTCGGAAAACATTCGATTCGATTCGTATTCAAAATTTAAACGAGCCGAATTTTCGAATTCGAATATTTCACGATCCGAATATAACTTATTTGCGAACTGTTTTTCGAACACCTTCAAAACGGCGTCAATATATATATATATATATATATATATATGTATATGTATATAAAAGGATGTTGTTTTGATAGTGTTCGAAAAACATTTCATGAACTATAATTCGAATATTTGAATCGAATACTGTAATCGAATAATAATCGAACTGTTCGCGAATGTTCTCAAATAGTTTCCGAATCGAATTCGAACTTTTAATTGATATTCGAGTCGAATACGAATTCGAATTCGAACACCATGAATACCTAAAGGAACTCGAACCGAACCTATTACTATTCAGTTCGATTCGGTTCGTTTACAGCACTAATGCTAATAATGACCAATTTAACATTTGCGAGCTATAAGCAACATAGACATTTTATGTGCTAATTCGTTAAATTAGTAATCTTAGGTGCTAAAATGATCACTTACAAAACTTCAAGTGCTAAAATGGTCTCTCATAAAATTTATGATCATATACCTTCTGCAATGGCTAAATTGAAGTAGAGATCAATAATGTTAGGGCAAGATTGGTAACATTGATCTGAGCAAAATGTAGCCAAAAACTGAGGTTGAAGAAGAGTATCTGATGAAATTCCAACTGTATTTCTATCAAGTCCACAGCCATTAATGCAAGCATCACTTTCAATCCAATCTTTCAATATATCATTGCTTACAATAACTTCTGATGTCTTGCATTGATATGCAATTTCTCCATTTTTGGTCTTGAAATTTTCTATCAAGCATCTCTGGCCACAGGATGATATTGAGTATGAGCAAAGCTCTATTGGCATTTCCTCACATATGAGCTCACCTAATTATATATATAGCAACAAAAATACTATTTAATTTCTTGCGTTAGATCATGCACATAATAACTCGTGTAATTTCTTATGTTAGATGATATTTGCGTTAGATCATGCACATAATAACTTGTGTAATTTCTTGCATTAGATGATATTTGCGTTAGTTCATGCACATAATAACTCGTGTAATTTCTTGCGTTAGATGATATTTGCGTTAGATCATGCACATAACAACTAAGTAATTAGATGATATTTGCGTTAGATCATGCACATAATAACTCGTGTAATCTATTTATAATTGATATTATATAAAAATGGCAAAAAAAAAGAAAAAAAAAGTAAATCTTACCAAGAACTCCATGAAGAAGAAGAGAGAAAGCAAGGAATATGATTAAGGCCATGCTTTTGTATAGTAATTAAGGTTCTTAATTATGAGAATTAAAATGAGTTTTATGCAATTACGCTTTGTGGTTATATTTATATAGTAATTAAGACTCAATATTAATAATTAAATTTTTTATTTTTTTATTTAAAAAAAAAGAATAAAATCTCTTAAAGGTATTGTGTTTTGGTATTAACGAAAATTAACTTTATTTGAATTTTTATTTATTTTTATATGAAGTTTATATATTATTACAAAGCTGGCATTTTGAAAATGACTATAAGGAATCCAAGAACTCATCAATGCTTCTCCTTTGTTGTATTCATCAATTCTACTATTTGTCATCAACTGTAGACTACAGTTGATGACATGAAGCAGAAGAGTCAAATGAAGAATCTGGTTATGGAGTTGCTTATCTCATTTGCAGAGGTAAGAGCACAGAGCTCCTAATTTTCTATATTTATTGAGCATCATTTGCAGAGGTAAGAGTCTGGTTATCCCCAAGATGTTCTCTCTTTTCCTAGCATAAGCACTCTGCGTGTTTCGAAGTGCCCAAGCCTGAAACCCCTGTTCCCAGCTTCAGTTGCTAGAAACCTTCTCCATCTTGAAGAAATTTACTTGGATGAATGTGGTCTGGGAGAACTTGTTGCAAAGGACGAAGGAGCAGAAACAAATCCCAGGTTTGCATTTCCTAAGCTAAAAGTCTCTGTGCTTCCTAAATTTAAAGGAACTAAGATGTTTCTATTTTGGAATGCATCCAGTTCTAGAAATATTGGTTGTCTATGGAGGTTTTCGCCTTTAAACCAGTTGATGATGACTTGCAAGAAACAGAAATGGAGTACCCTTTTTTCTCATTCAAAGAGGTAGGTATATTTAAGGCAATGATGGTTTGAAAGAGAAGATCATCTTCAACGAATTAGAAACTCTGCAACTGCTTTTGCTCAGCAGAGCAAAGCTTCAGGTTCCCTTGTTTGACACAAGTAATATGCAGGCTGGAATAGGAAATTTTACTGCTAAAAATAGATTATAAAAAGTACATCACTTAATCATACTGCTATAGTTCTTTTTTCTAGTTGCAATACATAAAATATAATAAATATATAAAAAACCAGCAACTAGAAGTTGAGGTTCAAATAAATTGTTCTTCCTACTGATCATATTCTTCCTGATACTCTCCTTCCTCGTCTTCATACCCTTCTTCATCAGCAGTTGCATCCTGATATTGCTGATACTCAGAGACCAAATCATTCATGTTACTCTCAGCTTCAGTGAACTCCATTTCATCCATTCCTTCCCCTGTGTACCAATGCAAGAAAGCTTTTCTCCTAAACATAGCAGTAAATTGCTCGCTCACACGCCTAAACATTTCTTGAATAGATGTGGAATTGCCAATGAAAGTAGATGCCATTTTTAGCCCAGTTGGTGGAATATCACAAACAGTTGATTTCACATTGTTTGGAATCCACTCAACGAAGTAGGAAGAGTTCTTGTTCTGCACATTCAGCATCTGCTCATCGACCTCTTTTGTGCTCATTTTGCCTCTGAACATGGCAGAAGCGGTGAGGTAACGCCCGTGTCTTGGATCGGCGGCACACATCATGTTCTTAGCATCCCACATTTGCTGTGTGAGCTCAGGGACGGTTAGAGCTCTGTACTGCTGGGATCCACGAGACGTAAGAGGAGCAAAACCCACCATGAAAAAGTGGAGACGAGGGAAGGGGATGAGATTCACAGCAAGTTTTCTAAGATCAGAATTCAGCTGGCCTGGGAATCTCAAACAGCAAGTGACACCAGACATCGTAGCAGAGATCAAATGATTCAAATCACCAACTGTTACAGAAAACAATCAAATTTATAATTGAAATTAGCAATTTCAATACTCACAAGACAGATTTAAGGGAAAAAGGAAAAGGGTTTTGAGATTTCATACAGCTTGGAGTGGTAAGCTTGAGTGTTCTGAAGCAGATATCATATAAGGCTTCATTGTCAAGAACCATACATTCATCTGCATTTTCTACAAGCTGATGAACAGAAAGAGTTGCATTATAAGGCTCCACAACTGTATCAGATACCTTAGGAGATGGAAACACAGAGAAAGTCAACATCATTCTGTCAGGGTACTCCTCCCTAATTTTAGAGATCAATAGGGTACCCATTCCAGAACCAGTACCACCTCCTAGGGAATGGCATACTTGAAAACCTGTTGAAACATAACATAAAGGAAAATACTTTAATATCTGCACTTAATTAGCAAATTATTAAGACCCATCAACAGAATCCTTCTAAAACTGCACTTAATCAACAGATACTGAATTAATACAACAAGATTAATTTAATTACAGAAAACCAAAACCCATTGGAAACCCACCAAGGATATTGAAAATTAAATTTCAACAGATAATTAAAAACTCATTTAATTGCAGAAAATCCACTAAACTAGCAGATCTGTAACTTAATAAAACGCTCAAAGATATTAAAGGCTTTAATTATGGTTTACTGAGTAACAAAAAGATCAAAACTTTACTGAGTAAAAGCTTCTAAATGTGAAGACTTACCTTGAAGACAGTCACAGTTCTCAGCTTCTTTTCTCACAACATCAAGAACAGAATCAATAAGCTCTGCTCCTTCGGTATAATGGCCTTTAGCCCAGTTGTTACCAGCACCAGATTGACCAAAAACGAAGTTATCAGGTCTAAAAATCTGCCCATAAGGACCAGATCTGATACTATCCATAGTACCAGGCTCAAGATCCATCAGCACAGCCCTAGGAACAAATCGACCACAACTAGCTTCATTATAATAAACATTAATTCTTTCAAGCTGTAGATCTGTCTCACCACCGTAACGACCGGTGGAGTCAATCCCGTGCTCGGCACAGACGACTTCCCAAAACTTAGCTCCGATTTGGTTGCCACACTGGCCACCTTGAATGTGGAGGATCTCACGCATTTTTTGGCAACTGGGTATGGCTAAAAACTGAAAATTGGGAAGAAAAACCGTGAAAAGATTTGAAATTTGAGAGAGAGAGAAAGAAAGAGAATCGGAAACAAGAATTATTGAAGATAAATGGGAGGTTTTTATAGTGCAGTGAAGGGTTTAACCTTAACGGCTCGTATTTTTTATTTTTTAATTTTGAAAATTAGTAAAATTAAAATAATATTAATTTGAATCTGTGGCTGAGATTTTATCTGTTTCGAGGCTGTAACGGTTGAAAAGTTAGGTGTAAAAAATATTTTTGAATTCAAAATTTGGTGAGATACAGCTGGCACAGACTATACCGCCTTTTTTCTTATTTTTTTTTTGGTTTTTCGAAAATAGCGAACGGCGCCGTTTAGGTTTCTTACCTTCTGTTGACGGCGACGTGTGACACGTGTTCCAAGAGTGAAATTCTGGCAATTTTCGTTTACAGCACCCAAACTTTGGGTGAGTTTCAATTTGGTTCCAAACTTCATTCATAAATTCTACTGTATTTAAAATTAGAATGCAATTTAATTGGATTTTAAAATTAAATTTTATCAAAATTTAGATTATATATAAATTAATTATATTAAAAATATAATATTATTAATTAATATAATTTTATCTTGCATGAATTTTAATTAAATCAAACATTTAAGTTTATATAATGAAGACAATTTCAATAATATTTTAAAATTTTTAATGCTTGAATTGTAAAATATTAAAATATTCATAACACACTAATAAGCCTAATTATATTAAAAATATTTATACTATCATTTATTTTTCATGAAAATAAATTTATAAATCTCAATTGAATACTCCACTTAAATTCTAATTTATTTATTTTTTAAAATATTTTAAAAACATCTTTAAATACCAAAATAATAGAATTTGAATAAGATTTTTTAATTGTTTAGTGCAAATCATAATACGTAATTAGATTAAAAATTTTTAACATTTATTTGAGAAATAAAAAAACCTTACTAAGTTTATTATAACATATTTTTAAAATGTAAAATATTCAAATCATTAAATTTTTTTTAAAAAAAATTATATTTCATGTTTTAAAGATATAAAAAAAATGTACAAAATTAATAATAATAATCACGTAATTATTGCTAATAACGACCTGAACTTTTTGCAATCATCAGAGATACCCAAAGGCAAAGGTATAAACAAAAAGAAGAATCATCATTTTCTTTTTATAAATAAAAAAATTACAATGCATGTTAACATAAAATGGAAAGATTAATGTCCAATTTAATCCTTCAACTTGACATTAATGTTCAAAATGGTCCAAAATGATACCTTTTTATTTTTCAAATTAGACCTTGAAATCTTTAACTTTACATTTAACCCATTTTCATTATTTTTTGTTCTTAATTTGTAAATCTACTAAAATAGTGAAAAGGGCTAAATCAATCCAATTTGTTGTGTCCTTTTTTTATTAAAAAAAGATATCATTTTGGGCATTTTGAACACTGGAATCAAATTCATGGACCAAATTGGAAACATTAAGCCTAAAAAGAAGATGAAACAATACAACCAATTGGGAGTTCCACCATCAGAAGACTGGTCTGGTCCAAATCATTCCAACAGCAAGAATCAACCTTTACACACCAAAGGTCTATTCTCCAGTAAAAGTCTCCTGTTTTCCTTGCATATACACACACAACACAACCAAATTACACATTCCAATGTAAGTTTCAGTCTAAACAAGATAGTAAGAAGTTCCTGGTGATATGAAAATAATCAAGTTTCGAAATTTATCGATTTTGCATCGAGCAATTAAAAAGACATTATTTTTACGAGCACTTTTGACTACAGCTCAAATTTATGGCTCAAGCTTATGTTTTACTAGGAAACTACATCACCTTGAATGGTAAAATGTAATCCAGCATCTATTCAAGCTAAACCTACGGAACCAAATATCAGTTGCCATGATGAAAGCAAATCCCAACTAACAGTTTACAAATCATAATAAGATGGAATAAAAACACAGCTTGCAAGTGCTAATCTATGTAACTATGGTTATCCTGTGCATTAGAGCTTGTGCAGTGACGACTTGTTGTGACATTACAAACAAAAAAGAATGGTCATCGAAAACAAATCAGAAACAGCCAACTACCCTGAAAACTTATTGATTTTGTTATATATGATGGTACAGTAGAAAGAAAGAAACCATTATCAAATAGCTTTGTCATATTACAACCAAAGTTGAATGAGAAACTGTGAATGTCTATTTTGACAGAAGCAAAATATTGCGCAACTACCAAATGTTCAGCAAATCCATCAGTAATCTCCAAGACAAAAATCCCATCAAAAAACGAAATAATACTGTAGCTAAAGAATGTTTTGGGTGGTAGGGATGATATCAGTGACACACATCACACGTCTGATAAAGCCTATTCATCAAGTGTGAATTAAATATTAAAAATTTATGCATAGTTGAAATATTCAAAAAAGATAAGAGAGAATAGACTAGAATGGAGGGAAGTTATTGATAGAGATCTTCAGACTCTAGACATAGATGAGGGTTTAGTTGGGGATAAACTAGAATGGAGGCATAGGATCCATGTCTTGGAGCCTACCTAGTTTCGGTTTCGTTATTTATTTATGTATTTTTATATTTATATTTATAATCTTTTCCAGGGATAACAATTAGAGGATCCATAGAACCAACCCCAAGTAGTTTGGGACTAGGCTTTGTTGTTGTTGTTGAAGAATTCGAACAAGATAAAAGAAAGAATAGAGATATTTCTTTGATTGATACAGAATGAATAATAGGAATGGAAAGTACTATTAATACAGATATTTTACCATTCTATTTCATACTAGCTAATTCCTAATAAGTGATATCATGTAAGATATATTTGTTCCAACATTTGACCTGTGTGTCACAAACCATTTATCTTATCAATCACATTTTCACCCCCTTGTCACAAATACATGCGGCTATTGAGATCTCTTTTTCCTCCCTTCTCTGAACAGGATAGTGTTCAGCCCTTTTGGGCTGACTAACTAACAGGCATATTTCCTCATAGCCCTGACAAACCTCCAACACCACAAGGGGATTATGATCCATGTGCACATTATTATCAGGTAACTGCTTAAAGGGCCCAAGGATCAAAACTATGAAGCTCCAAAAATGTCCTAAATGCTATTTAAAAAAAATGTCCTGAATGCTTTGCTGCTTAGCCAACCCTTTTAAGAATGAGTATCAAGCTCTTTATAAGGCCAAAATAATATAATTCGTAGAGCCAACCAATACACAAGTCAATTATTTTTTACACCCCAAAAAAATTGTTAACAAAGTTTTATGATAATTTGCATCATAAAATTAATCTACCTACATATGAAGATCAAAACCTAAAATTTATTATTTTTTCAATATATCAGAGTACCATTTGTGGATAGATTCAGAATATCACAGTTCTACTTTAGTTGAATTTCACCATAATGCCTGTTATGAAAACCTCAATCATTAATCTTGATTTATTGGAAATTATTATCAGAAGGTTTTCATAAGACAGTTTTTACATAATCACCTTATGTTTCAGAGTTTTGAACGACATATATAAACTGCAGTATCAATAAACACATTTTAGCATTTGATATGAAAAACATTAAACTAGGACTATCTACATTATACTAAGAATACAATGTGGTTTCGAAAATTTAACATTTGAACATGTCTCTTATGTACAAAGGGATAACAAACATCTTTTCATAGTCATGTTATTACCCCCATCCAACACCCTTTTAAAATTTTATGTTCTGTTTGATCATTGAACTACACCTAATCAAGCCTATGTAGCCCATTTGATATTGTTTATACATTTATCCCTCAGCATTCCACTAATTCAGAGCAACAGTGATCTCTAGAGTCCCTTTTTCAAATCCACAAGAAAACTGATATCTAATGTAGCAGCTAGGTGTACCATTAATAGCAAAAATGAAGAACAGAGACAGGAGAAGAATCATCTAAGGGGATGCTTCTAAGAAAATGAAAACAACAAACCTGGAAAACAAGAATGAACAAGCAGGAATTGAAGTCCAGAATTTGCATCCACAACTTTCAAAAAAGCTCCACATTAGCTTCATAGCCCCAGTTTTTGCCGTACAAGATAACAAAGAAGTTTATGAAGCATAAGTGATCTTGAAATAAACAAATGGAATTTAATTAGAAAGCAATCAAAACCTAGCCTTTTATTAGTGCACATTATCCTCATGAAAATTAAACATGATACCAGTAGATTCACGACTAATTGTGCCAGATCAACTGAGACAATGGATTCTGTTGTGAATTTATGGCCTAGTAGTAGGTTGATTTATGCAAGTTTGACATGTTTAGGTCTACAGAAGCTTATTAATAACTTTTTAATACTTGCTGGTGCTATTCATCCAGGGAAAAGCCTCATATAAGAACAATTTGTATTGATGTTTAGATCAACAAGAATTATTCCTCTTATTACACTATAGATTTATCAATTTAAATCATTTTCAGATGTACTTTCTTCTCTTAGCCTTATTCTATCACAAATTATGAAAGTTTCACCTAATATCAACCAAGTTGAGAAGCTAAAACATATTTATAAAATAACCATTAAAGAAGTGTTCAATGCACTCCATTCTGACATTATAATTTTGCATCCTTAAAGTTTATGATTTATGCTAATAGAAGTTCTCTAGAAATATGTATCATAAATCATAGTTAGTCAGTGAGAAGTGTTCAACGCGACCACAACCTAGAACTTTAGGAGTAGCTCTCTCACAAAGTTCGGAGTGTCAAGAGACTTTTCTTTTAACGTATATTTGGTCATTAAGGGAAAAAACAAGTTAGATGTGATGAGTTAGAAGTGTTATTGCAAAAAGGAATGGTATGCTACACAATAATACAAAGGTATTTTTCATAAAAAACATGGTGGTTCAGTTTTATTTTTTAGATAATAAAACGACACTGTAAACCAAATAAGGAATCATTTTTGAAAGAATAAATTCCGATTACTTTACAGCTTTATTGGATATCAATTATGCCGAGTTTTACAACTCATCACTTTGAAGTTTGGATTTATTTTATTATTTGAATTTGACATTACACCTTTCACTCAGCCAGTGAACTCAGGTACATGAATTTATTGTTTCCATTATGCTCCATTCCCAGTGAGGTCTGTAATAATGTCAAGACATATACACAAAATCATGTTTACTAAGTTCAATATCTAAATTGGATTCGCATACGAGGATATTTCAGTGATTAAACATTTACAAATGCTTCTGTCTATCCAATGTTTTACAACAGTCATGCCAGTGCACAAATACACCTTTCCAACCAGGGCCTTCTCATTTCTTTTTCCTCGCTTATTATGCATTCTGATGGCAAATAACTAGAGAGGATAATGTTGATCCATGTAAAAGAATTATAGTTTGAGCCTAAAAATTCAATGTACCATCTAAGCACTGGAGTCAAAAAACTAAACATTATTTCATCAAAAAATTACAGAGCCAATAGCAGATCCCAGTAGATTTCTCCAGCCAGACAGATATAAAATCACAATTCAAAAACCAACTAAAACAGCACTTTTCCTCGTGTGTGTGTGTGTGTATTATCATGATTGTTTGGTTACAGTTTTTTTTTTTTTTCTTTCTTAATTATCATAATCCAAAACAAAAAAGGCTCAACTTCATGTTCCATTCAAGTGCTTATATCAACAGGAACTACACTTCTCTATTCTCAACTGAAAGACTTCACTGCAGAAATAAACAAAGGCATTTGGATACCTAAATGACTTCAAGGTATAAACAAATCATTTTTATGTTTCATTATGAAATATTGTACAACAATATAAGCATATATTTATGTTTCTAATGTTTAAGGATAGCCTGTACCTTCACTATTTTAAGCTTAGCTTGGCAAGTTATTCATACTTCTTCTGATATTAAACATTCTAAAGAGTTATGATTGCCAATTATGATGTAAGAGCAGTAGAGCAACCTTCTCAAGTGATTACCTATGGCCTATTGCTTATAGAAACTTCTCAAACCTCTCAATTGATAATAAGAAAGAGCATCCTAAGAGTTTGATAGATTGTTTGGATTAAGTACTAGACAAACTCTTACTTCATGTCTCTAAAAACTATTCAAACTACTCAAATGACAATGAAGGTTTAGGCTAATCTTAATTCTAAAGAAGAAAAATCATCCTAATGCAACTATTGAACATTTGATAATATAAACCTGTCACCGATTGTAAAAATACTAAATTTGACAGAGATAAATTTCATAAATATCAGTTCTAATGAGCAAATTTTCACTACTTACATCTGTGCATTGAACACAATCTTACCAATCTAAACATGACGATTGAAAAAACCCTTCCGCTGAACTTTCAGTCGTTTGTTGTCTTCTTCAGCCGTAAAAAGACGGGTCGAATTGAAAAATCTATTATAGAAGAATGTCACCAGAAAGGGGAAAAAAACAAAATCAACACTAACAGATTTAACAAATTTCGAGAGCATTATGCAATGCCTAATATTATTAAATAACTAGCTTTAGAAATGATGCCACTGAAAAGTGGCACCCTTTTTTAACATAATACAAAATTATGTCAAGAAATTTCCACAAGCCGAGAGTAAGCATAAATGGAAATTTCAGATAGCAAACACAGCTAGGTATATGTTCCTCTATTAAAGGAATGAGGCTATGAGCTATACGATATCAAGTTATGGGTTGGTATAGGAAACAGGACATCAAGACAATAGTTCTTTTGCCAGCCTAGTGTTCATAAGTAATATAGAAACTTAACCTAACTTAACTTCCAGTAGATATTTCAGTATCTAGAAACATATTACATGGATGGGAACGAAGAATACGTGTAGTTCACAAGAAAATCGACTTCCCTAGTTGAAATGCTATTATCAGCTTCCCAAGATTCAGCATTAATCACCAACTTTTTGTAACTGTAGACCCAATTTTTTTAACTGTAGATCCCTAGTTTTTAAAAATATAAACTCGTCATCATAATCTGTCATGAATAGTGTAATCTTGTTGCGAAAGCAAGTGCATGAGAAATGTCAAACTTGCTTGCAACAATCAGCTTAAAATTGAAGAACATTACTTTCTAAACAAATTGCAAAATTTCTTACATTGTGTTTTTTCCCTAAAAAAGTCAACAGTCAAGAAAAACATCAACTCTTTCTTTCACAATGGTATTCCATCCATTTTCTCAAATCATTTTGGAATAAATGCCTCAACCTCTAACCTGAGGTTCCACTCTACTCAATGAATTATTATCGAGAAAAGGACATTCCAATTTAAAATTTTGCAGCAATAAAGAAAACAGCTTAAAAGCATCTTCTGGATTTTTTACAATACTAAAAAGATGGGGAAATTAGAGAGTGATCTCACAAAACTATCAAATTCACCTTAAATCATATCGAAGCTCCTACACAATTAAATCCCAAGATTATATGTGATAATCATCAAAACTAACTAAAATCCTAAACAGAATACTATTTTTGAAAAATAAAATCTTATCTTCAAACAAATAGATAATACACTGCATGTATTTTGCCTACAGTAGTGGGATCTACACAACCCAATGGAATTTGTACACTAAAGGTGACAATTTGAAGATAACATAAACACTTCCCATCATCAAAGACCAGTTGACTAGAGTTGCATTTTCTTAAAGCACCAAGATTAAATTCGAACAATTAAGCAAGGATAAGGTAACAATATAAGACATTAATCTCAAAACGAAGTTTCAAAAAACTAAGATTGGAGCCACATGCACAATGAACTAAAATGAAACAACTTTTAGCTAGATAATGCTAACATTAACACAAAACTATCCCAGTTTTAAAGTAAAGGCTTAAAATCAAAAACCAGCAAACTTAACTGCCACCAAACTTCAGGTTCGAAAAACATCTCCTTTAATGTGGCAGCTGGCTGAAATGACAATAGCAGCAAAACTGCCGTGAAAGCAGAGGCACAGAAGAACGAGTCCTCTTTGTCACCAAGTTCAGATTTATCAAAGCTACAACTCAACCATCAGTCAACAGGAAGGAGCCCAGGCAACCCACATAGCAAGACAACAACTTAATTCTTATTTCCACGTCCCTCAAAACCGGTATTCCTCGACTTGCTCACATCATCAAGTGACAACTGATCACTGGAGGCCCTAAAAAGGGGGCAAAAAAAAAGGTAACAAAGATTATTCTAAATATTTGTCAAAGTTGAGATACTGAAATGCAATACTCTGATATTGAATCAAACTCACAATTTCTGCTTGAGAGCATTCTGCTTGATTGTAAACACCATATCCATAGCCTTCTTTTGATGATCCCTCTTTTGAGAATGCACGTCCAAGCCCTCCACTGTTTCACAGTCAACTTTACAAATACGGCACCATACCATGCTAGAAGATTTCCTCCTTTTGGAACTCTCAAAAGATTCCAAGTCACCCTGGGACATCCAGAACGAAAAGAAGAGCATTCAGGGAAAGAAATAGGATACTGATATTAAGAAAATCTAATGAACTAAGAAACATTACTTCTACTCAAAGTATTAATGAAAGAAAAAGAACTGAGTAACCTTTCAACGAAATAAGTTAAAAACAGAATACTTAACCGCATAGTTTCCACCATCACCAGGAATTCCCTTGTGGGAAAAGCTGCTCCTATATCCTGGCTCAGCATGCCCAGGATGAAAGAAGTTGTCTGGCCCAGTAAAATCTCCCACCCGCGAAGCACCATAACCAATTGGCTCCCGCATGCGACTTGGCAGGTCATGAAGATCCAAATGTTCACCTCTCCTAAAATGTTTAGAAAATCTATCTGGACCAGGTCCCTCTAACTCACCCCTACGTGAAAGGCTAGGTGGAACAGGAAACCTATTACCATGAAATGAATCACCAAATCGACGTGGCTCCCTACCAGCTATATCATCAGGGCCAGGAAAGGTGCCAAAGCCAGTGTAATCTATACCTGGACTTCTAGGGGCCATACCATCCATATGCCGACGACCATATCTAGGAGGTCCAAAATAATCTGGGCGCATTTGGGCAGAGTCTGGCCTTCCTACAGCATTGTCATGAAAACCAGTTGCTGGTTCCCCTAAATCATTGGGATGCAGCATACCATCATTACGATATGGAGGAAAGAATCTTGGAGGGACAGGACCACTGGGGGGGCCAGAATCATAATTCAGAGCATTTGGTCCGCTGTCAAAAGGTTTTGGTGGTAAATCCATACCGTAACTATGAGGACCCCTATCAAGGGGCCTTGACATGAAGTGACCCCCATATTTTTCAGTACCCAAATGAGAAGGTTTGGGGAAATGCTTCAGATCTTCAAACTCTGCCTGATCACCAATTCGACTTGGATCTGGCATGGGCCTGGCCTTATCATCCCGCAACCTGAAGCCCGACGCCACTCTTCTACCATCCATAACATTAGCCTTATGACCTGGGAACATGTCAGATTCATGGCCATATGATGGTGTCCTTTCACCCTGAGCAAATGGTCCTTGTGGAGCATGATGAATTGATCCTCTCCCAAACACTGAAGTAGAACCCAGATCTCCAACCCCATTGGGTGATACCTCCGATGGGGCATTGGGAGGTTGTCCCAAACCCAAAGGCCTCAATGGAGCAGAAGGATGCCCAGGTAGTTGCATATGATGTGGGGGTCCAGGAGGAGGAGCTGGAAACAATGAGGATCCAGCAGGCCTTTGTTGAAGGGAAGAATGCCCATGATGGTGTTGCTTTCCCTGATCAGCAATCGGAACTGCATGAGAAGAGTGTACCAAGCTCTCTCCTTGCACCTGACCATGCAAATGAAAGCCTCCAGAATGTTGAGGAACAACATTCTTGTCATGTGATTTCATACTCTTGTCTTCAAGGTGATCACTTTCCTTGTCCTCTAACAGTTTATGTTCGGTATTAGGAATATCATTATTGCCCTCGATAGGCTCCTGCTTTACGTGCTTAATTAACTTCTCACCATTTTCAGCTCCAAATGTTTCTGAAACATCCTTGACATCACCTATGGATTTATTGTCATCATTCAGTGGTTTCATATCACTTTCAGACTTTATGGTTTTCACCTCACCTGAATCAATACCAGATACAATATCTAAATCATATGATACATCTTAGCATTTTAGTAGAGGTTGATTCAGTATCAGTACCTTTTGAAGCAGCCCCAGAATGTTGCTCAGGGACCATCTGGTTTTGGTTGTTGTTCCTCAAAGCATTTCCTGCTTGCTGACCTGGACCTAACTGCATTGCCTTTGCTTGCATGCCAGCAGATGAGTGTGGATGTGGCTGTGTTAACACTCCGTGAGGTGGCATCATCGGCCTGCCCCCAAGATTTTGGGTCTGATAAGGTGGAGTGCCATGAGGCATTGCAACACTCTGTTGCAGTTGTGAGTAGGCATGAGAAGGCTGTTTGGATTGTGGCAGCCCCTGAGGGCGTAACTGAGTATGCATTTGCAGCTGCTGTTGTACATGAGTGCCTTGCTGAGGCACTTGATTCTGAACTGGCCCAAGCACTTGGCCAGCAAATGGCTGCTGCTGATGCACTTGTGGCTGAACTGATTGTAAAACTGGGCGTTGATAGGCAGGATGTCCTGGCAGGTGAGGATGAGGATGCAATGGCTGCTGTTGTGCAGGAAGAACATTAGGCGCTTGGCCTGGTGAAGGCAACAAACCAGATTGCTGAGGATTTTGAATTGGAACATGGGATTGTGGAGGACGGGGGAACTGACCCTGCATTTGAATGGGGTGTTGTGTCTGTGATTGAGGCCCACCTTGAGGATACGTATGAGCAGCATGCTGTGAACCTCCAAGCTGCACTTGCTGTTGAGGCTGCAGCTGTGGATAAGAATGATAGCCTGTCACCGCAGACGAATGCGGCAGCTGAGCCTGAGGACGAGGATTAACTGGTTGGTTAGATTGAGCAGGTGTTTGCTGCAGACTTTGTGAATGAGGTTGTGGTTGAGGGATAGGTTGCTGAGGATGAAGCAGCGAATGAGATTGTGGCTGAACTTGGGGTTGTGAATGCTGTATCTGTGTATAAGGCTGTGGATATTGAGGCATTTGTGCATTTTGTGGTTGATGTTGGACAGGCTGGGTCTGTTGATGCATCTGAGCATGAGGATGTGGATGGCTGTGAGGAGTAGGCTGTGTTTGAGATTGCGTCTGAGTTGTAGTTTGTTGCTGTGGATTGACCTGTGGCTGGCTCTGGGTTTGAGCAGCAGCAGGAAGCTGAATGTTTGTATGTGCTTGATGTTGGGTTTGCAGCTGAGCTGTAGGTTGAGACTGCAGCTGAGGTTGAGAGGTCTGAGGCTGCATATAAGCCTGAGATTGTGGATACTGCAAAACTGCATGTTGCTGGTAAGGGTAGTATTGCTGATATTGCTGTTGATATAAGTCATATCCAGGGTACTGCTGATAGTACTGCTGGTATGGTTGCTGCTGTTGAAGCCACTGTTCTGTTGCAGGTACAGTAGCCTGCACTACAGGCTGGGGCTGTGTAGTGGGTTGTTGATTAGGGTCTTGTACAGACAGCGAGGTTGTAGTGGTTTGGGATGTCTGAGCCGGAGTAACAGCCTGAGCTTGAGTAGTTGCCTGCGCTTGATCAGCTGTTGTCGTCCGCGTGGCTGCAGCATCCTTAGCAGCTTCTCCATGAGCTTGAGATTGCAAGCCCTGTAATTGAAATACAATTAAAGCCCGCATACTGAGATTAGAATACAACAGAAAATCCAGTTCAAAGGGAAAAAGGGAATAGAATCTAAGAAAAGAACATATCCATTTTAACTTACAGGACAATTTTGTGCATGTTCCTGCACTTGGCGATGTGCAATTTGAATTCCACACCTGTTACATACAACAGCAGAATTCCCAAAGGCACATCCAGAACAATGAGCAGTGCACTCAGATAACGGACCCTGCCATGTGCATCCACTTCTATGGTATAAACAATGAACGGTTATCTTTCCAATGGTTTCAGCAAGTGCTTTGTTTGATTCGGTGAGTGGCTGTAATTTATAGTTGCAAGGGGAGAAACAAAAAGAAAGTTGTGTTAGCAAGTACACAAAGATAATCATGCAAGTACATTCATTAATAACCGTTGAGGGTTTAGAGAAGGGAACCTTGGAATCTGTTTCTGTCACCAAATAACCATCATAGGGACAAGCATGGGTAGTGCTCACAACATACGTTAAACAGGGCTTGCAATATAGATGGGTGCACTGTGACTGCAATGCTTCATTTGGGTAAACTAGTAAACGACAAACAGGGCAAAAATACTCCCCAGGAAGAGATTGGATGCTCAATATGCACTCATTATCAAAACCCATTGCTTAATATGAATCTGGCTTCAACTCAAAGTAAGCATCAATGCTACTGGACCTAAAACACAAACAATAATTAGCAAAGTAACAAAAATTCTCATCCAATTCATTCCCTCAACAACCTCAAACTACTAATGACTGATAAAATAACAACTCTTCAAACACTCAAACTACGATTGTAACAAATATGAGGAAAACATGATTGAATGAAACAAAAAACAAATGCAGCAAACAACTCCAAGTCCAATTTTTTTTTTTTTTTACTTAAGGCTGAAAAAACGTATACAACTCAAGCTAAAGTCCTCATGGAACCTTAACAAGATAATTTCATGCACAACCCATAATTCCAATTCCTCATCAATCTTGCACAACAACAAAAAATTAATCAATCTACTAACACAAAGTAATTGCATACCCGAAAAGCTAAAACCTGCAACTTAGCTAATCCTAGAAACACACCTGCAAAAAAAAAAAATCAAAGAAAAATCTCAAAAACTGGAAATTTAGGGTTTAAAATGTGCAGATCGGTACAACAATATGCATAAAGAAGACACTGATCAGCAAGAGGAAGCAGGAAAGGCGTTGGTTTGTGAAAAAAAAAACAGATTTCTATGACAAAATCAAAGGTAAAGGATTGCTAAAAGAAACGCACCAGGAGAAAGACAGAGAGAACAGGAACAGAAGGCAAGTGGAAAGAGGGCGGTATAATATGGAAGAAGGTGAAGTAAAAAAAAAAAAAAAAAAAAAAACAATTCTGCTTTTTTGTGTTATGGTCTTGATCCTCTTAACGAATGGACAGTTAACGGCGTTTGTAGTTGTTCACTTGAATGATTATTTGGCTAACTTTCACCGTTGGTACCCTAATTTAGAAGTTGTAACTATGTAGTACCTAAATTTTAATTTGCAATACTATGCTATTTAGATTTTGGAAATTGTAATACTGAGATAATATTATTATTAAAATTGTCAACCTCTATTAGGCATTCTATTGCAGTTCCAGCTAGACATGTCCACGGCCAGGCTGGGCCGGTTACGGCCCGCTTGCCACGATTAGACGAAATGTTGAACTTTAACCGACCCGCCAGGCCACTGAACCAGCGGTTCCATCGCAGGTTAACCGACAGATCGTCGGCGGTTTGGCCGGTTATTTTATTTTTTTTTTAAAAATGGTTAACCGGCAGTTCAAAAGTACGATTCGTCGACGGTTCCGATTCACGGTTCGAAAAATAACTTAAACCTTAACCGGACCGTTTCTTTAACGGTTCTAATTACGATTCGAACGGTTCCGGTTCAATGACGGACCAGGCCGGTTAATCGCCAAGTCGAAACCGGCATGCTAAACGAGTTTAACTGGCTCGTGGCCATGTCTAGTTCCAGCTTTGTCCCATTGTGTTTGGTTCATTCAAATCCATCTACAACATTCTTTAGTTTAGTATTTAAGAAGTACAAACCCTCTTATAATATGAACTTCGTACTCATAATCTGTCTGATGTTAATAAATCTTAGGAGTGGGACACAAGAAATTACCAAAAAAGGAAAGAAATAGAAGACCTATAACTAGTGATTCACTACAACTGAATGGTGGTCAATTGCTGGCCCCAAGGTTCCGAATCCGCGACAATGGTTCTAGAAATTTACAACGAGGCGGTCAACTGTTAGGGATGGTCCTAAGAACCGCCAGCCAGGTGGTTAACCTCCAAAGGTGGTTCCAATAACTCCCAATCGAGCGGTCGCCCAATCCACCGATGAGCATCATTTTTCCCATTTTGTCATGTTCGTCCTATTTTTGAGTCCTGAAAAAATGTCGTGGGCTAATATGGCGTGCATATGACATATGTAACAGTAGAAATTGTTTTGTATTTAATTTATAACATATAATCATATTTCATAAATTATGATCTACTATTTTTTATCTGTCTTCTTCTTCTAACCATCCTTTAAGATAATTGCGCTTAATTTTCTGCAATTCACTTATTACACTTTCCATTTTCATTCTCTCTCCTGGTTGTTCCATTGAACATCCAACTCCAATTCTTAGCAAAGGGATGATAATAGTTTCT